>JAGFPH010007081.1:34357-52021 GCA_018207615.1 Philaenus spumarius | reverse complement strand
ACGTGTTTTGTGAAAATTTGTTTGAAATCGATCGAAAAATTTTCTCTCTAGCTAATAATAATAATATTTAGTTAATCTCCTACTTTAATATCACCTCTCCTACCCCACCTACAATTATGAAGTCACAGTGAATCTGTTTAGTAATTTTAATATGGTTGTGAGAAAGTATGTGCCAGTTCCTGGTACCGTTTATTGTTTGATAACATTGTATGTAAATAGCGTTATATTTACTTGTTAAATTAAAGCTTAATGGCATTTGAACTTTTCTTTAAACTGAACTGACACAGAACTGAAGTTAAAACTTAAGGTAAGTGTTAAATTAAAAAAAAATAATCAGTTCACCACAAAAGTGAAGGAAAGTGTATACAATTTTGTCAGTAAATTCGAGTAATTTAACAAAATAAATCCATAATAATGTGTTGTTTCCCATGGTCGTATTCACTTTTCAGTTAGACAAAATCCTATAATGCTTCGTTCTTATCCATAAAGTGAATTTTCATTACACAACTTACGTTAAATATCCAACCGGGGAAAAGAGAATGTTTAGAAGAATTCCGATTCCTATAAACTACCCGCATCTCATTTGGTTCTTGCAATAAAATTGTTCACCAACGAACTAGGTCAGTACTAACTTTAATAGTTAAGTAAGCAAGGCATATCAGACGTGAGTTAATCTAACACATGTATAGTGCATGTAAAAACTTTATCCATTGTCAAGGTCAATAATTTTTAATTTGAAGTGAAATAAATTATTGTAGTCTTTAAATTACTTGTTCTAATTAGCTAATAACTATTGGCATATTATATTTTGTGTATTTAGTTATGGTGGCTATATATAAACATAAATCTACATAATAAAAATGAATTGCTGTTTCTTTGAAATCGCATCAATTGAGAACTGCTGGACCAATTTGGCAATTTTTTGTTTTAAAATGTTCGTAATAGTCCGAACTAGGTTTTTATATAAAGAAAAATTTGAAAAGTTTCCCGAAAAAGTTTCAAATTTGGAAAAAACTAAACAGCCTCTTACTTTTGTATGGACTCAAGACCATAGCGCTCAAAAACAGCTGTTCGTATAAAATGCTTAGTAACACATGTTTGTTTACATTCATTACCATAGCAACTTTAGCAAATTTATAATCAGTTTATTATTCTTCAAAACCAATAGATTTTTAGATTAGATTGACAAATTAAAAGCAAACACAAACAAAAATCAATAAAACATGCTTAGGCCTACTATATTATAATTCAATTTAAACATCGGTTGTTACATATTATTATAAATAAAACAACTGTTATGGATCAAAAACTGAACATAATTTTAGGTTAGGCATACAATGAACCAAAACACTTTTATTTGCAACCAATTTCTCTAATTTATAATCGGGTTATTATTCTTCAAAAACCAAAACAGCTTTTTTAGGTTAGATTGCCAAACAACACAAACAAAAATCAACGAAAAATGCTTACTGTATTATAATTCAATTCAAACATCGGTTGTTACATATCTATTTACTTACATATATGCTGTTTAAAATATTGTTTATATAAATTGTTGACATAAACACCATTTGCAATTCAATAACTTAAGTCAAAAGAATGAAATTTGATAACTACCCTTAAAATTAAATAAAGCAATAGCGAAGCATTGCCGGGTCCACTAGTTATTAATAAGCCTTAGTTCAATTTAAGTTGACATTGTCCTGCGTGCAATGTTCGTTCACAAACATATTTCAAATTGTTTATTAATACATTGTTTAATACGGAAATAAATTTACATTGAATAATGATGTTGAGTTTTATAAAAACCTCTTACTACTGTACACAATAATCATCACCTTATAGTGGCCTGACAGTTTGTTTGTTAATTAAATGCAGTATTAAAATATAGACATAAAGTAAAACTATTAAATAACTGTTCTATATACATCGAGCATAAAATACAATTAAAATTAAATACATCTTAATATTATAGACAAACAGAGCATGTGCTACACGAAAATATAAAATTACACATCTTATTGCAGTACATAGTACGGATAAAAATTAAACATAGGCTATTCCTTCTAGTTACTTGCACACTAAACAAAATTTTAATAGGCTATTTAGGGACAGGCAAAACAAGTACATTATTAATGATAGTCTATTATTTATCTTTAATTTAATTTATAAATTTAATATAATTTGACTAATACACTATATTTAATAGTATTACTTTATGTCTATATTTTAATACTGGATTTAACTAACAAAAAAACTGTCAGGCCACTATAAGGTGATGATTATTGTGTACAGTAGTAAGAGGTTTTTTATAAAACTCAACATCATTATTCAATGTAAATTTATTTCCGTATTCATGATGATAAAAAATATTTGAAAACACATAGGAATTAATTATTTACTTTTCCTTTCCCAAAATCTACCGATTTCCTTCATACCTGGTATAAAAATAATCACACGATCAAAACACAGCGAGTGATATATTTTGTTTTAAGTTTTTCTTTAAATTAAAAAAGTTTGCATAATGACACTGGGACAAACAGCAATAACTCGAATACAAAGGCAGACGACAAGTGCCCATCCCCGATGTCGCACAATAGGCCTAAGGGTAAGGGTTTTATTACGGTCATTTGGTTTTGCCTCACGCTGAGGTGAAATGAACTATACCTGAGTGGGTGAATGAAATATTATTTTAGAGGGAAGATAGTGGGGAGTTTCATTCATTATTCAGCAGATTATTAGAACGACCCGATAAATTAGAAGAGTATTTTAGGATGAAACACGGTACTTTTTTCTACATTTTGAACGGGATCAAGCCATTCATCGAAAAACATTCTAATTTCAGGAAGTGTGTAACCCCTGAAGAAAGACTTGCAGTGACACTGAAGTATGTAAAATATAGTTTTTTATTCACAATATCAAATATTTACAATATTACGAGACGAACACAATTTATTTTTTATTTTAATATTCTACGAGAAATGTTTTTACTGCTTAAATTAATTCTCATTGTTTATAAATTCTCTAAGAATATAAATCAAATAAAACTAGAAATTATCACTTGCATTTAATGCACTGAAATAAAAAAGATTAAAAGAGGCAAGTTCTTTTTTTTTAGATTAAAAGAGCAGTGCTGTTTTTTAGAATCTGGTTTGTTTCAGCATATTGAAAATAGCACTTTCCCTTTTCCCGAACCAAAAGAGCTTCCTGGAACCTCTGTCAAACTTCCTTACGTCATCCTTGGTGATCAAGGATATCCCCTCAAGGAATATTTAATGCGACCTAATCCGACAACTAGTGAAAATGTTTCAGAGGATATTGAAATCTACAACAGTAGGCACAGTCGTGCCAGGAAAACTGTGGAGCGCGGTTTTGGAATATTAGTTGCAAAATGGAGATGTCTGAAGACTAAGTTGCAAGTTGATCCTATCCATGTGGACAAAATAGTCATCACTGTTTGCTTATTACATAATATCATTATTCATAAACAGGGACTAGATGAATGTTTACTGCAACAAGAAAGTGGTTCAACTGCGTGCTGCAATGCTGGGCCGAGGCGCTATAACAGATCAACTCGAGAAGCCTATGGTATTCGTGATAAATTCAAAATGTATTTCAACGGACCAGGAGCTGTCGACTTTCAATATTCTTGATTTGTTTTTCATAGTACTTAAAGTTTGTTTTTGTAACTTGAATAAAAAAAATTAATCTACATATTCAGCGGGGAAAGTTTATATTAGGCTAAGCAAAAAAGTTTATATGAGCATATGTTTTATGTCTTTTCGTTTAGCGTCTGTCTGTATGTGTTTTTTAGAAAAAGATTAATAGCTCTTTAATAGCTAGAGATACAGCGTTAAGATTCGGGGAAAAGGTCTTAAGTTAGCTATGAATCTTTTTGTAAAAAGCACATACAGACAGACAGGCGAAACGAGATAGGACATACGCTTATATAAGCTTTTTTGCTTATTTTGACTCCAGGAATCACTACGTAAATTATTTCCACACATTTCCCAAACACCCTGTATATACAGGATGTTTCAAAACTCTTGTCGGATATTTTAGGGGATTGTGGGCCTAAACAAACACAAAATGAGCAGTCATTTCGTGTTTGAAGAAAGTTTCAAATAATAAATTATTAAGTAAAAAACACATGCATACAAACACCCAGATAACAATGCAGCTTTGGAACAAATGACTGCTCATTTCGTGTTTGTTCAGCCTCAGTAACAATGTCCTAAAATATCCGACAAGAGTTTTGAAACACCCTGTATAGATACAATGTAGGTACTTACTTTCAATATTCATAATGCAACCAATTTCCGCCCACAACTTTCTGGCCATATTCCTGTTGTGGTAAGCTTTTGAAGATGTATACCACAAGGCTCTTCTTTCTTGGACTAAATTAATTAAAAGCTCAAGATCCATTTCCAAACAAAGAAGGTACACGACCAGAAAAGGATAATTTCAACAGTAATTAGCAAAGAACAAAAAAGAACTATTACAAATACGACTGGATTACGAATCGGCGGAACTCTGGCGAATAAAACAAAATATGTTGGTCGGTGAAACTAGGTCGCCAGAGTTCGGTAGTGTACGGCCGAGTGGGTGGTCCTAGTATAACCACTTCAAACGGAATCGCATTGACCACGTATATTTTTTTTTATGTCCGTTGTCGCCCGTGCACGCCCGAGTCGAAAATCGGCTCCAGTGTAACCGTAGCATTAGCGTCTAGCGGATGTGAAGCGATCCTGGTTCAGTTACACTGTCCACAACTATAACTGCAAAATTGTCGCAGAACCAACAACCCAAAGCCTTCTTAAACTGAACATGGTCATTTTTGCACTTCAAACTCTCCGGCAATGAATTCTATATCCTACATGCTATCACAGTGAATGATTTATTAAATATCTCAGTTCTGTGAATGGGTAATACCGAAGTTCCACATCGTGTGTAGGTAGCATTTGCTTTGAGCTAATAACAAACCTTTCTGCCAGATAGCGAGACAAACCAGTGAGCAGAATAGCGTGCAACAACAACAAAATAGGATAATTTCGAAAACAGTTTTAGAATTGAAATTTGTTTATAATACTTTGTAACATGATCATCACGTTTTAAGTCATAAATGAACTGTAAACAAAAATTGTGAGCACCCTCTCACCCCTGGTGTTTGTTAGATAATTCCACAATAGTTAAAATATGAAACCAATAATGTTTTCACCAGCTGCTTTATAATATTAAACGGCAAGCAATGTTTTACCTTCTTCAGAGTGTGCATAGCACCAGACACATTATTGCACTTGTCAATAACACGGCCTGTCTATCTTAGAGTATTGTTTATTGCGAGATTAAGTTGTTTTACTTTACAACAGTAATTAAAAAAATAGGCATATATAACACAGTTAATCAATTGTTATGTATTATACAAGTTGTATATGGTTTTACACGTTTTATTGAAGTTTTAAGTTACTAATTACGGATATTTGTGGTAAAACTAAGTACTTGATAAACCTCTTATACATTCTCGTCTAGTGAGTTTGTACTGCAGAAAACGGATTTCATAATTTTCTATGATTTTCATTTAATCCTCCGCATTAATAGTTTACTGAGAAATCCATTTACACAATGTTATATTGAATCAACCCACTCGTAAATGTATCTTTATCCGAATGATTTTATTCCAGGAATGTAAGAGAGCAGAGATTAAATTGTATATATATAAAATTTAGTGAAGTATTTTATAGAGACGATTTTAATCAATTATTTACGTTACATCATTTTAAAATTAGTTACTAAATGTATACCCTTCAGTCATTATGATTGAAATGTATTTTAAGATTTATACATCCTTTAGTATCAGGTATAAAGTTATAAAAGGTCACGTTTTATCATTAAAGACGATTTAGGTATTCTAATTTGAACTCCATTTATTCATATTACCTGATCATCACTTTTTTAAATCTGCGTTTGCAGTAAAAGTACCTGATTCTAAAAAACTCAAAGATGAAAAAAAAGTACTGATTGTTTTAACATACCAATTATGAACCAACTCTCTTAGAAAACCAATAAAAACAATGTTGCATACTGATGCTGTTGACATAAACAGCAAATTTTAGTTAGTTTTTTATGTTGGAAAATGTAATAACAATTACATTTTTTATTTTAATGTTAAACTGTATTATTTTATTAATTAACAGTGTTTGAATTAATTATTATCACGCTGCATAATAAATCCTTATTTAATACTAGTATTTTAAGAATTTAAAAGCGGGTATAGCATCTTATTGATATTACACAAACATGAGTTTATAATGTCTTTAAAATAATTTGGAAACTTCTGCCAAAGTATACTTACCGCATACTTCGGAAGATTTAGTGATCAAATATTACAATGAATCACAGAAAGTTGATGAACTTTCCCTTCTTAAATGAAAATTCAAACTTATAGAATTTTTAATTTGACCAACACACAGTAGATTTAATTTTCAAAGGATTTCCTTTTGCAACACAAGCTTACAACAACGCCAATAAAATAAAGAAAACAAGTAAAATCCACATAAATTTATTTGGCAGGTTGTCAAGAACAACGAAAGGCAATACCAAGATACTGGTAGCCGTTGTCCAATTGGTTCTTTACCTGGTTTTGAACCTGGTTTTGAACTTTGCGAGAATGAACAACATTAAACATCATAAGAAGCTTAAGCTAAAACTTTCTCTAAAACTTTCGTTTACACAAAATCATTATATCAGTCAAATATTTAAAGTGATTTTCACTTTTTCCAATTACTGTTTCTCTCATGGTAACCAATCTGCCACACTACCCTCTTACTAACACAGAAAGTTTTAACAGCAAAATCAAAATGCATCTTTAACTGCCTACCATACAACTTTTAAACTGTTGGGACGAGAATGTATCTTATTCGTCAGTATTTCTTCTACACAAAGGATCTGATAGTTAAATCAAAAGCAAAGTTTAGTTAATAAGAGGTTTATCGGAGTGTAAAATACACACAGCAGTATACAGATTTAACTTTATATTGTGTTGAAATGTTTTCATTGGTAAGTAAAGGAAAATAGAATAACAGATGTTCAGACATGGTGTTGATAACCTATCTATAATAATTAATAGATTACCCGCGACTAACAAACTAACCAAAACTTTTGTAAATGAAAGTGTTTATTTTTGTTTATAATATTTTTGTTTATTTCTTTTTTTATTGTAATGTCCAAGATAATATAAATATTTTCAAGTAGTATAAGTCAAAAGAATTTGCTACTTTGTACTTTATTAAAATAGAAAAATAATCATGTATTCTGAAGGAACAGTCTGTAATGATTTTTTCTGATGTATTTTTGTTTTTGTATATAGATTTCCTGCAAAAGAATTTTATCTCCTCAATTATTATATATGGGCATTTTAAAATGAATATCAGGGTTTTAAGGCTTTAAAATATTTATTAAATTTACCTTGCAATTATAAATAATTCATAAAATGAAAGAGTAGCTCAAATAGTTTTGATGGTGTAGCCTAACTGTGCCCAATCGGATCATTATTTACTCTCTCTTTCTTTAAAAGTGATAGTACCTCTAGAAAACACTAGATTTTTGTGTTATACAGTTTGCGAAGGTTGAATATGTTGTTTCAGTGCAACATACATTCCGTATTAAGTTCACATTTAAAACTCCAAAAGTTAATAACATCCTTAGATGGTATCATCACTTTAAACACACCGGCTGTCTTCGCAAATTGAAAACTGTACGGGGCGACCAAGAGTGATTGAAGAACGTTTTGAACGAGTGAGAAAGTATTTCACACGTATCTACGTATCCAAGACGTCAGTTCTAAAGTCTAGTCGTGAATTAGCAATTCCAGTGACAACTGTGATCGTTTTAATTAGATGATTAAAACTACTTCCTTATCGTTTGATGTTGTTAAAGCCTACTGCTTCAGTCTACTGATTCAGTTTTAGCAACTTTGTAAAAGAAATGTTGCTGCATGACAATGAAGACTTTAAGGATCCTGTCATCTTGAATTATAAATGTAGCCCTCTTCATAAAAGTATCAATCTAGGAAATAATAAATTACAACTAGGTCTTGTGGTTTTGCCTAGTGCCAAAAGTGTTGGAAGGAGTACGAATAACTAATTTTAAATTATAGTGTTTTTAAAATGTTGTTACAGTTTTTAATTTTGCTAACCTTATTGTACAAGATAAAAAAAAACATTTTCATAAATTGGGTCCTTAAGTAAAATGCTTAACAAACAACAGCATTATTATATCTAACGGTTTAAATCCTTGTATTGCTGTATTAATAGTATCAGATTACTCATACTCATATTTTCCCATGGCAACCTAATTATTTTATTATCTAAATATCCTTGTCATAATTAAAGTTCAAAATGTACCGTATATCCGATATGAGACTTTGTTCATCATAAGTTCCGTTGCATTTGTTAAGTTTCATCTTTACAGTCTAGGCCAAGTTATTAGAGTAAAATATATTTATTTAATATTTTTATACAAAATTATTGCTTTGTACATGTAATTAATATATGTTTACTCCCATTGCAATTTCACTAACCCATGTAACAAATAAGAAATATATGTTTTTGATGTTATTATTTAGCAACGGTACCTGTTTTTAAAAAATATTTTTGAGTTCACTATATGCCAGTTTTGTGAATAAACTACCAGTTATTAAGTCAAACATAACCTACTTTAGACTAAACAAAACTCTAAAAATTTCAACTTGAAAATATGTAATACTTTTATTTTTGTTGCGAATTATTGGAGTTTTACAGGACAAACTGTGTGTAATAGATAATATCCAGAACTTAGACCAAGAAAGGTTTCAACACTACAAGTTACATTGCAAAAACAACTTTGTACTAAAAGCCAGATAGCAATAAGACTACTAATTTCATCAAACGAGTTGTGAAAAACTTATAAGTAATGATATATTTTAATTTGGAATGATTGGTAAATGTAGCTAAACATGTTGTAATTTATATAAAGGTTAAAAACATTAACCATTTTTCAATTACCTCAGAGCTACTCTACGTTTGCTAACAAAAACTCTATTAATGTTCTTAGTGACCAGATAAGTGATGTCTTAGATGTATCGGCCAATTTGGTCAAAGAATAACACTTTCAATTAGAAATAAGAGGTTAGAGTTGCTTAAAAAATGAAATTCAAGAATAGGCTTTCCATAGGTTCACTAATTTCTGCTGTTATTTTAAAGTTAGTCATAAAAATAATTCGTGAACGTGATAATTTTCTTATTTTTATAAAGTTTTAATACACTTTATTAAAATATGTGGGTTCGATATAAAACATGTTTACCAATATTCTAAATTTTCAATTAAGAGGCAAAATAAAAACTAAAATAAAAGAATATCTTCTAGTTAAGTTTTAAGAGAGTCGTCGTTACCACTCTAGATCAAACAAATAATAGCATATACTTATTCTTTGTAAAATAAAAAACAGTGAACATTTTCTGGCCTACGCATTTTTTCAGATGCAAGTGAGCATCAATATATAAATGAATATTTTATTCTGAGTTTTTTAGTTTCACTAGGAAATAATGATACAATATATAAAATAGGGTTATAATTTACTTTTTTTTTAAATATAATGTCGATAACATGTCTCTTTGACTTTTAGAAATTACTGAAACATAGTCGATTAAATTATTTAATTCAATATTGTTTTAATTACGTGTGATTTGCAGTCAACTTTTAATTGAAAAATGTAATTAGGTCCAGCATGATACCTTGTCGCTGCAGTATATGTAGTTTGTTAGATTAATTAGCTTTCAAATGTTAATTAATATGTGATAAATTACTAATATGATACGGTTAAATTAATAAAATTGAATTTCTTAGTCAACAAAAAATTAATATAAGGTAGTCAAGGTTCGGTTTAAAGAACACCTGCCAAAGAGAACTATTTCGGGTAATAAATCCAACTATGGTCGTCATTTAATCGACGTAGACCATAGTTACTCTGACTTTGACAGCAACTTTAAACCAATTAAGATCTGCAGTAAAGGCAAATTTATGAACGCCGTAGAAGAATTTGAAATCTACAAGGCTTTTAAAATATTAAACTCAAATAATGAACACCGATTATTAAACGACCAACTAAACTTTGATTGGAACACCCTGTATGACGTAGCGATAACAATTCAGAATACAGGCGGCGTATTGTGGTTTTGTTTCGTGTTCTGTTTGATAACGCACAACCAGTCGATATGCGGGATTCGTAAGATGCGCATCTACATACTGTGTTTCTTAAATGTGTTGTGTGTTATGTGTTTGTGTATGTGTATTTAACGTTTTGACGACCTCCATGTATAGAGGGACTTTCTGATGATGAGATACATTCTCGAAACGCGTCAAAAACTATAAACAAGTTTTAAACTAAGAGGTTCACTGTCGGAAAATAAAAGGTATTGTACTTTATTATATACATTAATGACCTGGATACTGAAAAAATTTCATTAATATAAGATTTTAATTTAAGTTTATTAACAGATTTATCTTTTATACTGCATTCTTTTAAAGCTTAAAACATGGTATTCCACTTAAAAAAGTGTCCTAAAGATGGTTATCATAAATGATTCAACAACATCCTTGTAATATATAATAAATTAAATACAATGATATAAACATTATTATAAAATACCAGTAAACCCGTGAGAAACCACCGTACATTTTACCTTCTCCCACCCCAAAAAATTTTCTTTTGTTGGGTTTTTGAAATTAAATACTTAAAGTATATACACATAAAACCGATGAGAATTCATAAGTTTGACGATGTTTACAACACGTATTGTATTGAAATTGGAATGTTTACAAGTAGTGTTTTAAGTTAAACTGTGTACGATATGTCAGAGGTAGGTTACAATCCTACCTACTGATAACGTTTTCTGTATGATTGTATTATTTGAGTAAAGTTGAAGTTGACAACAGAAATATTATGTAAGAATTTAGGTATTCGTAGGGCCAAACTATTTTAAGATCAAACACAAAAGTAGAAGGCACACAAATACCGGTTAAAGGCCCATTCAGGTGAAAATTTTAAATCATACACAACAGTGCAAATTACTTTTTACAAATGTCAGTAAGTGGTAAAATATAAAGTCAACGGACAGTTTACTAAACTAGACTTTTGGTAGTTCTGTTGTTTGTCTGTTGAAGCAATCACTTAAAAATAGTCGGACTACCCTATCTTGCCCATGGTAATTTACCTAACTTAAGGTACATTTTTCTCACGAACCAAAAGAGGTAGCTCAATAATTCTTTCTTTTTTTTGTGTGTGTGTGTGCTACTTTTGTCGGCATTTTGTGTGTTTTTACCAAACAATTCTAATAGATAGCCATTCTTCTTATAAAAAACTTTAGGTAAATTGTATACATACAGTCACTATTACTGATAGTATTGTTACCTAAGAATATGTTGTTAAGCTCTTTTTGAAATGTCATACATTGTATGTAACATTTTGTTTAATGTTCAACCGAATTATCTTCTACAAACTGTATTGGTCGGCAATACACAAATTGTATCAATACATCAAATATACAATTAAATTTTAGTTATACATTCAGTATTTATTTTTAAATAATTAGCAATACCAACAATTAAACTATTGTTGCGACAAGTCGGATTTAGTTTCCATGGCCTCCACATTACATTTTACACTAACATCACACAGCATCCAAATTGAACTAAACATGAACATATAACAATACAATAAGTAAATATGATGACATAATTCACAAAATATTAATTCAAAATAATTTATTTGTATAGTAATAATTAACTATAAAATGCAAGACGTTGATTCGTTTTTGAAAACATTACAAAATGGAAAGACGTGGTTAGAAGCAATGCTAGAGTTGAGTGTTGATGGAACGGGTTTAAAGGACCCTCGGAAATGTGCAATTGAAACGTAAGTATTTAAAACAAATAAATAACAACAGCTGTTAGTTTTCAATTATTTTTGTAACTTACAGTATATTTAGGTTTATTAAAACATATATAAAATATTTTAACATTTATAACAAACGATAAAATGATAAATTATATAAAAGTTATATTTAACTATAACAAACTAAATAATAATTACTAATTCACATTTAGTACTACTAAATTTCACCCTTAAATAAAAATAGGGGCACTTTCACTTAGAGAGGCGACACTTATTTAGACAGTTAGTTTTATCAGAGAATGTGCTATTTTGTACCTTAATAATAAAAATAAATTATTTTTTATCTAAAGCAGTAACTCAAAGCATTTTGTGGGGAATTACCACCTTATTCCCCAAAAAATTGCTAATTCTAATAACATAATAATTACAAACAGATCGAGTGTTAATAAATTAAAATATAAAAATAAACTAAATATTTGTTCAAATATTTCAGGTAAGTACGTAGGTCCAATGAAATCAAAGGGTACTCCAAGAAAACATTTACATATATATAATAATAATTATTTAGCGTACCTTATTATTGACGTCCTTTTGAAAATTCAATTCCTATTCCTCATTCCTTTATTTGTAAATAGGAATATTATAAATTATTCGTTTATTTTTAAGGACTGGGATTGACGTTTTCAAAAGGTACGTAAATAAATTAATATTAGTACACCCTATTCCGGAGGCTAAAATACCTAAAACGAATAAAAAAATATATATATATTATCTTCTGTAATATCGATAACAAAATCAAAATGGAGGTAAACTAACTGAACCGTACCTATTTTTTGTTAAAAAATTTAACCACATGAACAACATTTTTAAATTTGTAATACTCATTACATTGCTTGAAAAGTCGTAAAGGATAAAAAAAAAAAACAGCAAATATAAACCAACTTAACTTTATAATCGTTTTAATTCTACTTAAAACTAGCTGACCCGTGCGAAGCATTCGCATTCTAACTTACTTAAATCTCACTTAATTAAACTACACACCGTATATTTAGAATCGTATAGTGCGTATTTAGTACGTCATGGGCGTAATGGCAGCTCTCCAGCTGGGTATTGTTATCATCAGTGTTGCCAACGCAAGGAAAATATCTCTACAACTTACTTGATCTTACATCACTTTTACTTTCGGATTCTTTATTTTTTTTATTTTTTCGTATAGTTGTATTTTGTATATTTTTCCGGTGTAGCGTTTAAGGAAAGCTTTAAAATGATGGCTCATTCATGTAATTTGATGATGTATTAAGGAAGTTATGGCGTACCGACAAAAAAATGGCCTTGAGAAATAATATATGTGATAAGTAATTAGGCTACTAATTATACTTTATATTATGTAAGAATAATATATATTATGACTTATTTAATTATATCTATTTGCGATCTTATTTTCATATGTATCTAAAAAGGTGGTATAACAAAAGTTTCTTGGTAGCTTTGTAATACTTATTTACTGTTAGATCCGACCATAGTTTAGGTAAAAACAACATGTTTTAAGAGTAATACGATTCGATGTCTTACTGTACTTGTATAAGTTAAAAATTTAAATTTTGTTAACAAACCACCACCATATTCTGGGATACAATGATTGGCAAAGGAAATTCCTTACATTATATTAGTAAGAAACTCTACACTGAATCATTTGCTAGCTACAAGTACTACAAGGCTGATATGTTATACCCTATATTATGTTATTAATAACCGACAAAACATTTCTTCATACCATTTTCTAGTGTTTAAACTCTTATAATACGGAAAATATCCAGTTTGGATATTCAATTGTATTACTGAAAAAATATAAAGTAATGTTTAAATTATATTTTGTTTCTTAGGTTGAGACGAAGAGAGTTCGAAAACAATGCAAAGACATATTTAAAGGACGTTCCAGAAATATGTGAACTTATAAAACCGGGGCGTAATGATACAAAACTAAAGATGAAATCAAAACTTTCCGATATCGTTCTCCTCGGAAAAGAAATAATAGGCGACAATAAACAAAATTTTGAAAATTCACTTAACAATTTTAAACATCAAATGCGGGAGATAATTAACGAAACTAAATTACTGAGAGAAGAAATAAAATTACTGAAAATAAAAGAATTACAAAATAAATCCAATGAAATTAGTGGGTATAAAATATCACAGAGTACCAATACTAATATTAATGTATCACCTGAAAAAAAAACAGTGAAAAGCGAATTTGTAAATGCCAGTGATCTTAATAAACATGTCAAAGAAAAACAATCTTACGGATTGGATTTAGAAAGTGAAATTTTAATTAAGACCAAATACGGAAACTATTCTTCTGATAAAATATCATCCAAACTTGAGCATTCTGAGAAGGTTACACCTACGATTAATTATGAAATTGTAAAAAAATCCTCAGAAACATGGCATGAATGTGAGTCTGTTTTATTTAGCGATTCTTTACACAAGAAGAATATGATAAAGAGACCTTTAAGTATTTCTGATGAATTTATCTCAGTAGATAAAGATACAGTAAGGCACATGTACTGTGGTAGAACTGAAAAATCAATTGGTATAAGTAAAAATTCATTAAAGGAATTGAAAGAAAATTCTTTGAATAATCTTCTAGTACAAAGTAATTTCAGTTTTCCAAGTTCAAGGAGTATTAATTGTCAGCAGCCATATAGAGAAGGTCTGGTCATACGAGAATTGTATGAATTACTTACAAAAAAGAAATTTCCTTGTGGTATTCATGAAGAGATAGAAATATTTAGCGAAAATCTTTATCAAGATAAAAGTGCTGTGGAAAGTGTTGAAATTCTTAAAGAAGCTGCAGAAGAGAACGAAGAAAATTATTTTGATAAAGAATCTGTTGTAACGGTAGTAAGCCAAACAAACTACAATAATGAAAAAGAACGTACTAGAAAAGAAAATGACGTATTTGAAAAATTGACAGCAAATATTAGAAGATATTACGAACTCACAAATGATGAAATACAAAACCCCACTGACCTTCCTCGTGAAAGTATAAGTAAAAGCACGTATGATCATAGTTCAGTTCATGATTCAGATCCTAATTCAGTTCATAATTCAGATTGCAATCCTAGAATGATAACTGTACAACAGGTTACCGACATGCTGTTCTCCCTGTCTTCTATTCTGGAACAAATACCAGAAGAGTTGAAGCACTCTAAGATGGAGGACTTAAACCCTCCACAGTCAATGAAGAATGCTATATCTTTACTTGCACATATTTCGAAGAGCGTAGACATAGTGCAGCTCTCGGAATCATTTTATGTCGATGAACCGCTGGAGACGGAATCTTCAGATCATAGTGCTGTTTTGGAAAGCAAACTCGGCCATTATTCATTGCTTGGGAGACACGAATATAATTGCTTGAGATCAACTGCAGTAAATCAATATGTTCAGGTTTAAAAATATATTTAAATGCTAAAAATGTAATTGAGAAAATCTTTAAGAACGTTCAGAGTAACAATAATAATGTAATATTACAACAAAATATTTCTAGTATTATTTTAGTCACGTTTCAGATATTTTCACAGTATCCGATAATCCTATTACTTTAAATGAGCAATTCTTGTATCTATCTTTGTATCTGTCGCGGATTTCGAAAACGGCTCTAACGATTTTGATGAAAATTTGCATACAGGCGTTATTTTGACGTCATTAATTGAATGCACTAGGTCTTATGTCTTCAACGCGCATTAAGTCTGAAAAATGCGCATAAAATTTAAAATCTGAACTTCTTTTTATGCCACCATTCAAGTCACTTAGAAGGCTAATAAATAGGTACAGCTTCTTTTTATATCTCCTTCAAAGTCACTAAATATTTGAATAGATACATTATAGATACAATCCAGATGTTAAAATTACTGAACCATGTTCGTTCACCCAGATACAAACGAGCCAAATATTAGCGAGAGCCTTTAGAGAGTGTTCCAACTGCGAGCGAAGCGAAGCAGCCATCTGAAGCCGTAGGTCGATGCGGGGTTGGAACGCGAAGCGTCCAGGTGCAGAGCCCCTACTATTGCTTAAATTATGAAAAAGATATTTAAATTACCGTACTTTGAGAAATGTTCAAGCGATACTGTTAGAAGAATACCAAGTTAATATTAATGGATAATAACTGTTATTAGCAAAAGAGTTATTACGTACTTATTCTTAAATTGTTTTAACCTTTTATAAAACAAATTGACTAATATGTTTAAACATGTGGTAGGATTATTATTTATGTTATGACTTAAATAGGAGTTACAATATTTAATTAACTAGTTTCGTTTTATTACATTTTTGTTTTCAATTTTCTTAAAAGATTAGAAGTTTATCAACATTAAACAAATGTTTTGTTTAGGTAATGTAAAATAACATTGGTCGGCTAAGAAATAAAGATATGCATTATTTTTAACACAGAAGGTGTTTAAAAATCTATCAAACTTTTACGTGAGGGGTGCAATATTCAATATTTGAAGTTAATTTTGACATAGAACGATATTCAAGAATCTATAAAACTTTTACGTGTGTAGTACATTATACAATAATTTAATAATAATTTAAGATATTTTTAGTATAGAACGATGTTCAAGAATCTATAAAACTTTACGTGAGTAGTACATTATACAATAATTTAAGATATTTTTAATATAGAACGATGTTCAAGAATCTATAAAACTTTTACGCGTGTAGTACATTGTACAATAATTTAAGATAATTTTAATATAGAACAATGTTCAAGAATGTATAAAACTTTATTAGAGTAGTATATTATACAATAATTTATGATATTTTTAATATAGAACGATGTTCAAGAATCTATAAAACTTTACGTGAGTAGTAAATTATACAATAATTTAAGATATTTTTAATATAGAACGATGTTCAAGAATCTATAAAACATTTACGTGTGTAGTACATTGTACAATAATTTAAGATAATTTTAATATAGAACGATGTTCAAGAATCTATAAAACTTTTACGTGTGTAGTACATTGTACAATAATTTAAGATAATTTTAATATAGAACGATGTTCAAGAATCTATAAAACTTTACGTGAGTAGTATATTATACAATAATTTAAGATATTTTTAATATAGAACGATGTTCAAGAATCTATAAAACTTTACGTGAGTAGTACATTATACAATAATTTAAGATATTTTTAATATAGAACGATGTTCAAGAATCTATAAAACTTTTACGTGTGTACTACTTGTACAATAATTTAAGATAATTTTAATATAGAACGATGTTCAAGAATCTATAAAACTTTTACGTGTGTAGTACATTATACAATAATTTAAGATAATTTTAATATAGAACGATGTTCAAGAATCTATAAAACTTTACGTGAGTAGTACATTGTACAATAATTTAAGATATTTTTAATATAGAACGATGTTCAAGAATCTATAAAACTTTACGTGAGTAGTACATTATACAATAATTTAAGATATTTTTAATATAGAACGATGTTCAAGAATCTATAAAACTTTTACGTGTGTACTACATTGTACAATAATTTAAGATAATTTTAATATAGAACGATGTTCAAGAATCTATAAAACTTTTACGTGTGTAGTACATTGTACAATAAATAATTTAAGATAATTTTATTATAGAACGATGTTCAAGAATCTATAAAACTTTTACGTGTGTAGTACATTGTACAATAATTTAAGATAATTTTAATATAGAACGA
>JAGFPH010007081.1:17733-32693 GCA_018207615.1 Philaenus spumarius | reverse complement strand
AATTTAACATGTCTCTTATTTTATTCTTACTCTCTGATACTTCTCTATTATACATATTCAAACTACAAGCTTTACAGTTTTCATTAAAATGGATTAACATATGGTCATAGTAATTGCCTATATTATAAAGTTGGGATATACATTTTTCAAGGTTAAAGTTGTGTACAAAGGTATGGTAGGATGTTTGGAGTTTTGCAATGCTAAGGTCTATTGGGATCACTCCTACATTTTTGGAGATGTCTTTGATTTCTACTGCGGTTGCTGTGTACAGCGTGATGGACCTGGAACACACGTAAAAGGTTTGGAATGAGAGGTTTTCTTCTTTTTCCTGGGCCTCTTAATATTTGACAAGTGTATTTTTCCTTTTGTATTAAAATGTCTTGTTTTTATTTCGGCTGTTTTCCTTTCCGGGTCGATGGATATAATTTCTTCTTTATTATATTTATTTTTGGTCTTACCCTGTTTTTGAACAGTTTTTACATAGACTTCCTGTGGAATTTACGGAAGTGGTTCCTTGCTTACATTTCTTTTTTCTTGAATTCTTTCTTTAAGCTTAAGGCTTATCTCTCTTATGTTTTCGTATAACTTCTTCGTTTTTTCTTTATGAGAATTTACATAGTCATTCATAATTTTGTTTTCTGGATTTACATCAAAAATTGAATTTGAATTAACGTGTCCATATAGTATCTCAACAGGTGTTAGTTTTGTGACAGAATGAATGGTGTTATTATAGGCTATTACGGCGTATTTCATTTTCTTTGTAATTGTGTCATTCTTAAATTCTGGTTGATTGTTCAGTAATCTGATATGTTCAACTAATGTGGAGTGAACACGTTCGCAAATACCATTCAATTGGGGGTGCTGGGTACTTATAAAATGAATTTTGATTTTACGCAATTCCATAAGTTCCTTAATTACTTTATTATTAAATTCTGTACCGTTGTCAGAGATGATAACGTCCGGTACACCACGTTCTACGAAGTAGTCTATCAGCTTGTCACTTATCTCTGTAGCATGCTGACTAGCTATTCTATACAGCTGCACGTGTTTAGAGAACGTATCTACTACGGTTACAAACTTTGCTTTATCAAATGTCACCGTGTCTATTGCTATTATCTCTAAAGGTCTAGAAGCTGTGGGCGTAAGAGATAGTTCTGTTTTTATGGGAACTCTTTCATATTTTGTTTGTAAACATATTTCACAATTGTTAATAAACTCTTGAACACTGTTCCTAACATTTGGCCAATAATATTTCCTTTTGATCTGATTATAAGTTTCGGTAATACCCCTATGATTGGTTTTACTGACATGGTAGTTACTTACAATCTCTTCAGTTTCTTCAGGATTGGTTACATCTAATAATTTTGCATTACATTTGACTAAATTTAGTTGTGAACTCTTAAAGTTTTTCATTACACATGCTGTAAATCTCTCATAAAAATCGTTTTCAAAATATAGATTATATTTAACATTTGGTACGAGATATTCCTTTACAAAGTTTACTAAATCTTCTTCAAAATTGTTTTCTGATATTTCTACAATAAATCTAATTTTTGTTATTCCGAATAGTTTTTGAATTTTTGTTTTTTCTGGATTTCGTTTAACTAGGGAAAGTATAATTTGATTCTTGCCGAAGTTTACGGGTTCATCTGATATTGGAATTTCTATTTGAGTGTTTCCTTCATAATTAGAGTGAATGGTCTTGTCCGTGTCGTCTTCCTCGTCCAGGTTTACTACCATTGATTCTACGTCATCAAATTCCGGGAAATATGATCCGATTAGTTCATTACTTGGTCTTTCTAAATCTGGGTCAATTTTGTCAACATTAGTTATTTTCTTCTGAGTTTTATTTAATTGAATTCGGGAAAGTGCGTCTGCATTTTGGTTAGCTTTTCCTTTCTTATATTTAATTTCATAGTCAAATTCTTCTAATTTCAAACGCCATCTTAATAACTTAGAGTTGGGTTCTTTCACTGAAAATAACCATTGTAAGGGTTTATGGTCAGTATAGATTTTAAACTTTCTTCCGAACAGATAGGGTCTACAATATTTAGTTGCCCAAACAATTGCTAGTAATTCTTTTTCTATTGCTGAGTAATTAGTTTCGCTCTTATTTAAAGTTCTGCTAGCATAGGCTATTGGTAAATCTGCTTCTTTTACATTTTGACTCAAAATCGCTCCAATTGCAAAATTACTTGCATCCGTTGTTAAGGTAAATTCTTTCTCAAAATCTGGATATTGTAAAATGGGTTCATTGCACAACATGTTCTTACACCTTTCAAAACATTCAATATATTCCGGCTTATTTATATCAATTTTTACATCCTTCTTTAAACAGTTGGTAAATGGTTTTGTAACTTTTGCAAAGTCTTTAATGAATTTCCTATAATAACCTACCAGTCCTAAAAATCCTTTAATTTCCTTGGTGGTTTTTGGTATAGGATAGTTTTTTATAATTTTTATTTTTTCAGGGTTAGGTTTAACTCCTTCTGGTGTTACTATGTGTCCTAAGTAAGCTACCTCTTTTCTTAGAAATTCAGTCTTGTCTAATTGTATTTTAAAGTTTGACTGTCTCAGTCTTTCAAAAACTTCACGTAAACGGTTTAAATGTTCTTGCAAACCGGTTGAATATATTATTATATCGTCTAAATACGTCAAACAGGTTTCATTTTGGATTCCACGTAGGATATTGTTCATAACTCTCTGGAATGTGGGAGGACTATTTTTTAAACCGAATGGCGTCCTCAAAAATTCGTAATGTCCATTTTCAGTTGGGAAAGCTGTCTTCTCCACGCTATCCTTGTCCATTTCCACTTGATGGAAACCAGATGCTAGATCTAAGGTCGTAAAGTATTGAGATCGGCCTAATTTATCCAAAATATCCGTTATATTTGGTAACGGGAATCTATCATCGATTGTTTTCGAATTAAGACCTCTAAAATCTATCACTAGCCTAAATTTCTGCTTCCCTGAGGCGTCAGCTTTTTTTGGTACAATCCAAATGGGGCTATTCCAAGGTGATTTAGAATGTCTAATTATTTTTTGTCTAAGCATGTCCTGAATTTGATTGTTTACTTCTTTTTTATAGATTTCTGGATATCTGTAACTTCTATTATAAATTGGGATTTCATCTGTTGTCCTTATTATGTGTTTTACTTGATTGGTGAAAGTCAAATTATTTTCTTCAACATGAAATATATCCGCGTATTCCTTAATTAATTTGATTATTTCGTCTTTTTCTTCAATATTCATGTGATCCGTCCTAATTTTATTCAGGTCTAATTTCTTGTTTTTGCAATTTATTGAGTTAAGATTTATTTCTTTAGATTTTAAGTTAATATGATTTTCATTTCGGGTGTCCACAATTTCAAAATTATCTAATGGTTCAATTTCCAATGGTTTTGGTGTTATTTTTATTTTATTTAGAGAATTATTAATAATTGGGCAAAGTGCTTCATTATTTTTTATAGTCACAACACATTGTGGAATTTCTAGTCCTTTACAATAAGTATAAGGAATTACTCCTTGACCGTTAGACATATTTTTAATTTTTAATTTCACTATCTGTTTACTTCTTGCTTGAATTACATAACTTTGGAAGTTTTTATTTTTAATAATATTGGGTCTGGTTTCTGGTTGTTCAGGTTCTTCCGTGTTAAGATAGAGTATAGGTAACTTCCTAATTGTCTGGTCTTTACTTGGTAAGGTGATTGTGTTTTTAATAAAGTCAAAGCTTAGTTTTAACTCTTTCATGTTATCGATTCCTAAAAGTAAGTCGAACTGTTCATGAAAATTAAACAAATAGAATTTTGCGTCTTTCTTGCCTAATAACGGTAATTTACAACTGTATTTTTCTCTTGAAGTACCGTGTGCTGTAGTTATCTCAAAAGGTTCTGACTTTATTGCGTTTTTATACATCTGAAATGCTAGGTTTTTCTTTATAAAAGATTTGGTGCTTCCCGTGTCTATCAAGATTTTTAAATTCGTTTCCGGGTCATAAATGTAAGGCAATTCATTGCTGTCATTGTGGATATTCATTATGTTGAATTTATTCCGAGGCTCGTTGCTCCTAAAAAATAATCATCGTTTGGTTCGTCTTCATTTAAATTTAACATTTCAAACTGTTCCTGACATATTTCGGGGTTTTCAGAATTATCGTTATAACTTTGCTCTGCTTGTCCTAAATCTTGTTCAAAGTCTTGTGAAAAGTCGCACATTTCTTCAGCGGGTTTTCCGGTTATTTGGTACATTTTTGTGTTCCTAAACGTATTGTCCGTCTGTCTTGTGAAATACTCATAGGTGTAGGTTTGTATTGTTTCTGATTTTGATTGAAATTTGTATTAGTCTTTTGCTGTTGATTTGTGTTAAATGGTTGTCTTGGTTGAAATTGCTGATACGGTTTGTTAAAATAAGGGTTTTGGGTATTTTGATATTGGTTATTTTGGTAAGGTAGTTGTTTAGGTTGGAAAGTTTTCTGTTGAACAGGTCTTTGCATTTGAACGGGTTTGTTTAGAGCGGGTCTGTTATTCTGATACAATTTAGAATTTTTAAATTGAAAATCGTTCGTTAACATATTTAAATCTTCTTCTAAACTTTGTGGGTCTTTTGTTCTCATTAAAGATCCTACTGGTTCATGTAATCCTCTTAAAAGTACTCTTAACGCTAATTTTTGTACATAGGCACATAACACATGAATGGAAGATTATGGTTCCTTACTAGTAAAATAAGCGATTTGTAAGTTTAAAAGCTTTTGAATTCTTTCATAAAACTTGAATGGGGATTCATTTACCTCTTGTTTTAATTCAGACATTTCAAGGTTTAGAGTAAAACAATCTCTCTTGTCTAAATAGGTGGTCAACAATGTCTTTCTTACGTCTACCCATGAATACGAGTTAGAGCTTACAACAACTTCTAAAGCCTGTCCCTTAATTTTACTTAATATAGATGAAAAAAGATATTCATTTTGAAAATCTTCCGGATTTTCAGATACATAAAATTTAGTTACAATTTTATCACACATTGACACAAATCTAGCGAGCATAGTTGGCTCTCCATTATACTCGGGAATCATTTCAAGGTATTCTTTCTTTAAAGTCGGGGTTGCCATGTTTATAAGTTGTACTTAACTAAATTAAAATAATAATAATAAGTTTATCTTATAAAACAATTAATATAATAAAATATATCGAAATGATATTTTTGTTTAAAATCTTTCAATTGATTGAAAAAATATACTGTTGCATAAACAATGATTTGCCTATATTTTTAATAGGTGTTTCTTTTCTACTCACAAGATCCACAAATATATGCTCATATTAGGGTCCGGGTAGTTGATTTTTGGGGTAACGTCGTTGAGTTGTTTCCTCTTGTCTGTTGCGGGGTTGGTTGGCGAGATGCCCTCTGGTTGCGAGTCCTGTTGTCTGGTATCCTTGCAAACTACAGTTGTCGATGTGGTATCTTTGCTAAAATTCACTTCACTCACTTCACAGTCACTTTCGAATAATATCTTTTCGATACACGCCCGATGCGTTGGATTCGAATGCGTCTACGAAGGTGTTCGTTTCGTTAACGGTTGAAACCGAAAAAATTAAACTTTCTTTTAATTTCCGAAACTTGTCCTACCGACTGCGCCAGTTACGTCTCGTGTTGAGGCGTTTGGATTTTTAAAAAACAAATATTATACTTGTACCTATTTAATAAAAATCCTTTTTATTTATTACAAACAATTTATTGTACTTGTAAACTATCTATAACAAATAATACGTAAACTACTAATGTACTTGTAGATGTTCACGGAGCGAGCTTCTGACTACGACTAAGGAATAATGGCTCTAAGCCTCTACATCTAAAGAATGCTTACTCAGCTAACATACAGTAAACGTTAACATTATTTATATAAACTAGGCGTTATTTGTGGATATAACTTATATTTACAAAAGGTTGTCACTATAGAAACATTAGCGTATTTTTCATTACACAAAATTTATTCCATCAAGATAAAGGTCAAAGAGATCCTCTCCCCTATAAACCTAAGACTAAAATCAACTCTCTCTTTTAATGCAGGTGGATCAATGACTAAAAATAAATCCAAACCCCCACCACCCAAAAACTTTGAATAAACATAAATCCCATCCCCACCTTTTTTAAACCTTACCCAAGGTTACCCTCTTCCCTATAAACCTAAGGCTAAAATCAACTCTTTCTTTTAACGCAGGTGGATCTATGACTAAAAATAAACCCCAATCCCATATAAACCTCAGGATGAACACAACTTTATTTTATTTTTGAAATCCTATTACAAGGTTTCACCAAGCTTATATTTTTTGTTACCGCAGGGTGACCCCTTCCCAGACACCCCACACCTCAAAAATTCCTCAAATAACCCCATTCCTCTCACCAACCTTAGATTTTGAAACCTTACAAAAAAAAAAAATCTGTTGTCTCAAATTTATTTGTATTTTTGATAACATAACCCAACCTAAACCTAAGGGTGACCACAACTTTCTTTATATTATTAAGATTACCGATTTAAATATTATATGTGAATTCAACACTATAATTGAACTGTTGTCAATTTTAAAACACGTTTTTAAGTTAAACAACGAAATTATTATTCTTTGGTTAAGGTAATTTTTTAAATATTTTAAAACAGTGAAGGAGGATTATTTGGTTCTCTATAGTATATAAAATAACCAAAACTGTCAGTCCAGATTGAAAAAAAAACAAGTATTTGTAACTCCTAACTTTTTAAATATAATTTGAACAGTCGTACGAAAAAACACAATTTGTAATATTATTCTATTGTAATAAAAATTCTATATAACATAGAGTTTAAAAATATGTTTTGTCCTTATAGGTTTAAAACATATAAGTTATTTCTTTCAAAAAACTTTTACCAGATATGAACTCGATTAATCATATACTTTTTTACAAAAAGTTTGTAACCATAGAAAAATTACCCTGTTTTATTTTTTCATTACCAAAATTTTATTTATTAAGATAAAAATCTTTAAAATTATATATATTTTTCACAGTTTTGAAAATTTTCATGCTTGAATGGAGATATATTAGTAATGAATTTAGTTTAATCAAGATTTATATATTTTTTAAACCCTCGGTATAGATTTTCAATAATACTTATTCATTAAAATTACCATAAGTAATGTTTGATCCGTGGATGTTTGATGCTATTAGAAAAATGGAACAAGGGGTTATGAAGGTTAGAAAAATAGAGTACATTTTTGTGAAGGTGTATTCATAAATTGAAAAACAAATACTTTTGTAAGTCAAATTTTTAAATATATATACCGAACCCTTTTAAGAAGAAAAAGAAACTCACTTTGAATAACTATTATAACAAATTATATATAACACTGAGTTTTAAAAGATTTTTGTTTGCCCTTATGTGAAGTAACAATATTTTAAACATATCCGTTATTTTTGAAAAGGTCCACAATTTGTAATAACTACTATGACAAAATGTGTTTGTAAATTATTTTAGATTGCACTTGACGATCTCCTCCAAAATAATCCATAGAAACAGTGAAATTGAGTAAGACATTACAGGGAAGAATTTAATTCTATCGAAATGCCTTGAGGCACATTAGAAAAGGTGGTACAGAATTAACCGACCTTAGCCAACCTTGAAATAATTACACAACGGTGTTATGTTAAACATCGTGAATTAGTTTATAAAATATATAGAATGTCTAATTCTGACTGAAAACACGATTTAAAGTTATACAAGGAAACTAATATTCTTTCATTAAGGAACCATTTTTCGAAATATTTCAAAAACAGTTTTTTCAAAAGTAATACTCATTAAATAATATGAACTGGATTTTGGTTCTCTATAGTATATTATTTTTACTTCGATCTTTGAAAACAATAGTTATTTTGTTCAAATTATAATCATACGTAAGGATTAAAAATAAAATATTAAAATGTTACAAATAATATAAATGGTGATTTTTTTTTAATTTCAAACTTGTTTAAAATATATTTAAGATATAAAACCTAATTCCACCAAAATTAAAATCAAATATTTGTAAATCATAACTATTTAAATATCATCTAAACTCTGCTTACGAAAAAAAAAACACAATTTGTGAAAAGAGTTTATAAAACATTTCTATATAGCCTAACCATTGAGTTGAAAATAATGTTTGTTTTTATATGTAATAGTAATAATTTTATATTTTTTTAAATTATCAGTTGTTTTTCAAAAAGGTTTTTAAAAAAGGTTTTACCAGATATGTATTCAACTAATCTTACATTTTTTACAAAAGGCTGTAATCACAGAAAAATTACCCTATTTTGTTTTCTTTTTTCTATAAACAAATTGTATTTTTATTAAGGTGAAAATCTTAAAACTTATATTATTTTTTAACAGTTTTGAATTTTTTTATTTATGAGTGGTGATATATTAGTAATGAATTTATTTTAATAAAGATTCATATTTTCTAATTCATAACATGAATAAAAAAGGCGATTTACCTACCACTGACTTGAAATATATTTACAGCCGCTGAAAACCCTAAACTACTTAAGGGTGTGCAAAACCATCATGAAAGAGTCCAATAAAGTCCTCTAAAATATAACTTATCTTTATTTGAATTTTGAAGAAATGTTTTCGTAGGGGACAAAAATTGTAAATTATACATTTTTAAGAGTTCAGTCAGCATACGTTTATTGTTTATACTTGATTTATATAATAAATAAGAACGCATCGACTTATGTTATTTTTGAAACATTAAAGTGCAGTTATATAATTTCTAAATGGTTCACTCAATATTACATTCTTTATTTTCAGAAATCCCGAATAAAATGGACTCTTGGTAAAACAAACGTCCCATATAGCTGTTATGCAACTGCAATATTTAAGACTTTTAATAAGTATTTTGAAATCATACAACTATAATAGATTACTATTTATTAAAGTAGTTGACATTAGAAACGTTGGGGTTGACTTCGGAAATCTTTCATAAATAGCATGGTTATTGTTTGATGGATACTAGTATCATTTTGTAGCGTTTGGTGTTTAGTTATTGTAATGAATGTAATAATTGACTTCCAAGGTTTTAAGAATAACTCTAACGAATTTATAATTAAGGAATAATTAGCAATAACATCTACAGATAAGAAATATTGTCAGCACTATATTGTCGGACCGTTTTTCGAATTTAATACGTTATCCAACTTCAGGAAAAGAGAATGTAACTGGTTAACTTATAATTATCATGGTTTAAAGGGGGGCGACGGTTCGACCAGTTATGAATCTTTGATTAAAGAGTTGAAATTTATCTGTGACAAATGAATATTATTTACGTCAAGGGTAAAGAAAAATGTGTATTTATAGAACATATTTTGGAGAAAGAAGTTATAAATTTAGAAGATTTACATTGTCCATCTCTTGGACTTTTAAACTCGAACGAGACATTTAAAGGTTTTTTTTCACAATAGTAAAACTAAATTTGTGTGCGCTTTAAATAATGTTGAAGTATTAAATGATTGGTTTAACAAAAATGTACTCAACAGAAATAATGTGATTCAGATAATAAAAACTTGATTTTAGTTGAAATTATTGTAATGTGATTAGATATACTTGTAAATTATTTTAGACTGCACTTGTTTTATAAAAACATTAACAAATATAAGTTTTCCAATATTAATAACATTTTAAAAATATTACTATGCTGAGGTGTGTTTCTGAATTAATTATATGTAAATTTTTTGATATAAGTATTGATAAATATTTGTATGTTTTTAAGCAAATAATGTTTTCCTACAAAAGTGTAAGTACTATTATTTGATCCCGTTATTAAAAATATGTAGTTGAAATGATAAATTCTGATAAATGGTAAGATTTTATTAACACAAAATACAGTACGCAACATAAAACAATAATTACCATTAATGTAAATTAGTATATTGCAAATACTATGTTTAAAATTTCATCACTACCAAAATGTAAGAAAATAGAATGTAAATGGTTAACTTATAAATTATCTTGGTTTAAAATGGGATAAGGTTTAATAAATTATAGTATTTTAGAAATACTAAAATACAACTCACACAAAAACACAATAAATTTGAAAGTCAGTACCTTAGAAGTTAACAGTACTGTGGTATAAACTAGATTAAAAGGCAACAATGAAGAATCCGAAAACAGCTGTTGCATTGTTGTAAAAAGATAAACAGCTTATATTATTTCAAATGCTTTTAAATACAAACCACTTTAACAATACTAATTTTAGTATGTGTCCTAAATTGCTCAATTGCGTTTGAAAGCTTTAATTCAATTTTATGGGAGAGTGATGGTTTGATATTTTAATGTACTAATTTGATTTTTAAAAAGTTTGTTGTCTGAAGCATGGTTTAGAAGTTGGTTATTGTAACCTTTTTGAGTGATTAGCTGTAAGAAAATAAAACTTCGACATCATTTTACAGGAGAACCGTTATGTTTATAAAAAAAAGTGTAAAGAACAAAAAAGTCTTAAAATTGCCAATAAAATCCAAAAAAGTCATACAAATTAGGGGTTTCCATTATAAAAAAAAAAATGAAGTTGGCCGCCTTTTTTTATTCAAAATGGCTGATTTTGAAAAAATGTTATACACAATCCAAAAGGTATCAAAAATTAAGGGCATATGGTCTATTTAAAAATTTTTGTCCGAATCGTATTTTAAAAGTTAGCTATTGTCACACTTTAGCTGGTCCACCCTGTATATTTTTTTTTTTTTTTTGGCAGTGATTTCAACTTATTTACCTTGCACCGTGTAACCATTAAAATCACAAACAACATATACTTTATTCGTACAATGAATGACACAAGGAGAATCACAGTCTACTAAAAATAACTTGAAATATGTTTTTTTTTCTTTCATTGCGTGTTTAATGTGTTTCAACTGTTTAAAATAGTTTTTCCGAAACTTTGGTTTTATGAATTTCAGGTGCATTTATTTCAAGAAATATTAAACCTACAAGCCTGATATTTTACAAACATGTTTTATACAGCCATACCAGTTTATCACGTTATGTAAATTTAAACCTTTGTAACTAATACAGATATTTAAATAAAAAATGGCTTTTGTTTGTAAAAAATATTATCTAAATTTTTTTTTTATAAACTATTTAATATATTTTTATAATTATTCTGTTGCAGTAAGTTCAGACAAAGCCTACTTGCTAAATAGTTGCCAAAAATCCGACTCCCCCAAAGAACATAATAAATTAGATATTAGCACAGAAACACACACATACACCCTTCATGACTATGCTTTTAGTAGTACTTCCTCGTCTGAAGTGTTCAAACAAATGTCACGTTCCCAAAATATTTGTTGCCTGCAGTACATAAGGATCCATGCATTAAAATAACTTATTAATATTCTTGTTAAAACATTCACTTTGGGCAAAATTAGTTTTTCCTAATATTTTATGCCATAAATATGATTATCAAAGTCGGAAAATTGAATAGATATGAGATAAAAACATTTTTTTCATGTAATATAATATGTATAAGTGAATTAATTACTTAGATAATGTTTTTTTTATTGTTTTATTATTTACAAACGAAAATATTTAGATATTTTATTACATTATTGATATATTTCTTATATTAAAGTAATTCTAAGTGTTTAGGAAATTCTATTTAAAGCGAAAAATACGGTATATGTGCTTTTGTTCGATATTAATTTTTTTATGAACTGCATAAAAAAAACAAGTATTTATAAAGTATGAAATATATCGTTATACGTATAGATATTTTGTATATAATTCGATATTTTCTACTGATTTATACTATAAAATTAATTTAGAATTTTAAAAATATCTTTCGTCACTGTTACTTTTGCTAGTCTGATGGATAATTTTGTTTGCTTTATCGAACCAACTAAATGATTTCAATAAAGTTGGTTAGATTCTATTTTCAAGAAGAATTTACAGGAAATGTAATTCACCAAGGGAATTCAATCAATCTTCGGTTTTGAAACTAAAGTCAATTTATTGAGTTTGCAGAATATTGTTGGTAAGTTTTTAGAAAACTATTTTGTTTCGTTTTATCGTTTTAATCAACTTTATTAGATGAGGTAAAATGTAGGGCCTATATTTATTTATCAATATATTTTTTAAGTAAAGACTTCTTATGGCCGTTCGGCACTTTTTGTGTGGGTATTCGAATGAAATCTCGCTCACCGTACCGTACCACAATCGAATCACGATATAAAATACATGTATGCTACACATGAAATGGACATTGTGCTACCTCATTTTGTAAGTTGTTTTAAAATAGTTTACTTGGTAATACCTCTAAAATTGGCATTGTGCTTCTTCATTTTGTAACTTGACTTAACATAGTTTCTTGCTAATACCTCTGAAATGGACATTGTGCTTACTCATTTCGTAAGTTGAGTTAAAATAGTTTGCTTGGTAATGTTAAAATAATTCAATTTCAGATTGAACCAAAATGACCTACGATTTATATTCAATGCATTTTTCACTTCTGTCGGAAATTAATATGTCTGGTAATAATACGCAAGAAGTAAACTAAAGCTTGTATAAAGTATTTTACAATTTCAAATAATGTAGGTCTACACCAAAAAATAATAATTGCTACGTTGTACCAATTAATAATGCTGTATTTATACAGGGTTGAAAGTCTGTAGACGCCACTCTAACAGTGATTGGGTAAAGAAAAGCCAAATTATAAAGTGTTTATAAGTCATAAAAACGTACTTTTAAAAGTATGGATCAGCTTTGAACCCCTTTCCAAAACTGGAAATATTGGGGAATGCTCAAAATTGAAAAATGTAGACTCCTATAGTATGACCACTCATTTTGATGGCTTTAATACTAATAATAATTTAAAAAACTTCATTCCACGATTTGACTCTGACCATTCTGAACAGTTTTGGTCCTTAAGCGTTGTCAGTGGTTGAGTAGATACCATACTAATCTCAGTCTATTGCTAGTAACAACTCTATACCTTAGTAACAACTTTCTTTCACCATATCATGGAGTTAAGTGAACAGAAACGTATAACAGTGTAAATTGTTACTGGGATCAAATTCAATCTTACAAATGTTAAATATTTTATAAATGAATTATTAATAAGAATAGTGTATTACTTATTATTATAGAAGAACCAGAGGTTAACCAAAAATCAGGAGAAAGCGGTTAATCAAAATGTTTTCTCTGATTTCCATCATTTATACAGAATAATTGCATGTAATACTCACATATTATATTGACCACTGGGAATCGTTGGAGCACTTCCCTGATATTCACCTTAACAAACTTAGTTCACAAATAATATAGTTCCACTGTAGGCTTGGGAAATTTCGTTCAGTTTACTGAAGTAGTTCAGTGAATCTCCTTCAGTGAAAGGAACTAGTTCACCATTGTAGGTCCGTAGTTCAATTAGTTCAGTATTTCAGATCGTGTAATTGAAAGGGATGTAGTCTTGAGTGATTTATAAAGTAATTACATAGCATTGAATGCTTTCCAAACTACTGACATCAGCATAATAATTCGAAAACACATAATGAGTACCGATTAAGCTACACAATATTATTACATATAAATTTATTTTTAGAAATTTCTCAAAATTATATGATGTTTTATAAATCTTGTTAAAGTCTACTTAAGCAAGATGATTTATTTGTTTGATCTAATTTTGTGATTCAAGTAAAGCTAAGTATAATACTCTATGAAATATTAATTTAAGGTTCAATTCTTTGATTTATTCTCTACACTTTGTTGTAATAATATCTCATTTTTGGGAAAAGCATAATATAATCCTTAATTAATTACTATTCAAACTAGGCCTAGTTTTGTCAGCAGTCTTGTAGTAGGAACATACAAAACTAAGTAGGTGATTTAAAAATAAGAAATTTGAAATTGATACATATTTTTATACGATTCTATTTAGAACTAAATTACAAAACTTTCGTACATTTTGAAAAAAATTACAAAAACCTTTTACCCCTTTTTATGTATGCCTAAAGTTTAAATTTTTCCTTTCGTTAATGAACATTTTTTGTTTCTTTAGCTAATAACTTTATACATTTTAAATTAATAAATTTTAAATTAATACATTTTGTATTGGCAAGTACGATTTTTTTTAACTTTTCTCTACACAAAAGCTATGGAACACTTTTGGATTGGTTTATTATTACTATATTTGGCGAATTTGTTTTTAAATAGCTTGAACACGCACAAAAATTGACAGTTGAAGGGTTTGGGAAGTAAATTAAACTAGCAAACTAATACATAGGTATTAGTTTAATATACAGTCAACACTAATAAAATATTGACTGCAAGGAAAATGTATATTTACAGATATTTGTTCTTTACTTTAAGCACGCAATCACATAAATTGTACGAAGTAAAGCACGGTCACCGACTGTCTGGTATCTACTGAGACTGAGGTAGGGAGATGTTAAGAATCAACTCCTTCATACCTATATTTTGTCACATTGACATATCCAAAAGATATGAGAGCCGGAATGGAAGCCGAAAATTGGGTGAGTTGGTGGACTACTGGACTACAATAATTACGCTTCACATACCACCGAATGTAAAGAAAGAAAACAAGTGAGCCCGTCAGTTAGTGAAACTACTGAACTAGTGAACAGTGAACTACAATCTTGTAGATCTCTGAAGTATTTCATTCGGCTCAGTCGAAGTGAGCCGATCTTCTGAACGGCTCCTTCATGAGTTACACAAGTCTATTCCACTGTTAATAAGGTTCACATATAATACAATGAATTCTTTTACACAAATGAATATTTTATAACTTTTACAGAGAACTGTCAAGTAAAAGAAACAAAATTTAAATGTGTAAAAATTCACCACGTTCTTAATCGTGTGAGAGTTATAAATTGCTATGAAAACAGAAACAAATAAATCGATACCTAATAAAACTGCGGCGTTAATAGCTTACTAATAAAGCTAGAATTGCACA
>JAGFPH010007081.1:445-17633 GCA_018207615.1 Philaenus spumarius | reverse complement strand
TTGTTTAAAACCCACATTTGTCAACAACTTCTATGTCTAGACAATTAATGATATCTCAGACATCCATGTGTAAGAGTTTACATCAATATAAATACAAAATATTCAAAATTGTTTAAAAGTATAACGAAGATGACTTCGATCGAAGCGTAAGTTTTATGATGAAATGATGATTACAATGTATGACAGGACAATTACATTAAATTATATTGTATTCCGTTACGAAGCAACTTGTATGCTTCGGAGAAGTTAATATATCTAACTCACGTCTATGGAATGATCTCAACCCTTACTGGGTACGAGATTAACACAAGCAACATCTTCAAAAAACCAACATATGGTTACGTATGATGGGAAAACTAGTCATTGGTTCATTCTTCATTGAAGGGAACCTTCCTTTTGAGATGCACTTAGCTATGCTCCAATAAAAGATCATTCCACCTATCCAGGTATCCATAATTGATTTTGAACAAGTTGGTTGAAACAAGACGGAGCTCATAGACATTTTTGACTACAAGTCCGCCACTTTTTTTATAATGTTTTCTCCAAATTGATGGATAGTTGTAATTAAATTTACGGTTTTGTTAAAAAAAAAAACACGTAAAACTAAGTCAATGTATTATATTTTTATGATTTTTGTAGGTATTTTATATTTTAAATTGAGTAGTAAACGATTGAAAAAATATACTATACATTCTTATTACTCTATATGTGAAATCCTTTAGATTAAAAACAAATGTTTAAAACTGTTAATTAATTGACACAAAAATCACTACAAAATACACTAATTATATTTGTTTGCTTACCTAATTTGGTTGACACCAAACGAAAATATTTAAACAATACTTAACTTTTCCTGCGAAATTAGAATTACGAAATTGTCTTTCAATTGTTCGGTCATAGTCTATTTTTTTCAGAATGATTTGTTTAAAACATGACACAAAAAATCACTGCAATAATATATTACCTAAAAATATACAAGGCAAAATGTATTATTATTATTTTAAAGTGTATTCGTGAGTGATTATAAGTCAATCCTTTATAATCTGAACTAGAACCTTTCAGACGTTATCTGCAATTCAGATACAAAGAAACTGGATATTAATTAGAAAAGTTTCAAATTATTTCCCACGCTTAAATTTCCGTAATTGTTACAAGATATAGATAAGGGATTTTTACTAAAGTACACTTTTTCTTAAAACTTTCAATCACAAACATTTTAATTAGTACTAGAACCAATCGGACATTACCTGTATTTGATCTACATATTAATGTATAACTATATACTCCTTTCGGTAATTATGAATTAAAATTAAATGAGATAATGCGAGGAACCTTTCTAACTTTGTAGTTAAATTTGAGAATGTATATCAATAATCTTTATTTTTATAACCCAAACATTTAAAAATAAGATGCTTAAGTGACAAATTAAAGCTAATGATTACCAGAATTTAATTATAACATTTTAAAAACACCCCAGGAGTAGTCCGGCTCACCTTAAAATAAATATATATATATATATAAGAGGATAAACTACTAATTAATTTCAAATAATATAATAATTTGTTATTTTTATTTATTAATTTGTTCAAACTATTTTTATATTGTTAAAGCAAAAATAATATAATCAACAGCAGTGCCATATTACAGGTATACTTTTCAAAATATTCGCCTATAACATTGTCAAAAAAAGTATTGTGAATTTCACAATATATATATTGCTTTTAGAAATTGAATGTTGCACTATTAAGCACAAGTACCTCTTAGTAATATAAAGAAATACAATTTAAAATAAATTAATTGTATTTTTTTATTTCTAATTATTGCAGTTTTAATTTAAAATATCACCATTAAAACTTCTACTTACATGAAACTTGAGCCTAAGAACTAGAAACTCCTACGTCAATAGAGAAAGGAACTTTATACCGAAAACACTTGTTGAGAAATTTCAATAGTGTAAGAGATAAACTTCCTGATGTATACAACCCGAAAAGTAGGTCGGTAGTGATGCTTTATCGATTACCGGAACTGAAATAGGAGCAGCTAAATCGAAGAATGAAAATGTTTTTGTTCTATAACATACTTATTGTCATCATACAAACATGTTAACGTTTTTTAGAATGTATTACAATTTATACTGACCTAAGTAAAAACAAAATATGATTTCACTATGCTTTAGCGGAATATTCTATACAATTTAAATCACTTTATTTGTATTTAAAAACTGTTTTCTGATTTATGGCAAACTGTTATAATTATATTTTAACCTAGTTAACTAACTGTTCCCCAATATATTTAACTGTTTTTTTTTTTTTTTTTTATGAACTATATGGCAATAGTCAGTAGTTGAGGTAAAACATTTTATGTTTTTGATGTTTTTGTGGAAAGTTGTATGATTCGGCATTGTTAGTAAGTTGTCTGATTTTGCTAAGTAAATCTAGTTTTACTAAATTTCATTTCTCTATAATTGAAATGCAAATAACGACTGAATGGTTTTAGTAATTACTATAATGGTTTTACTTAAACTTTTCTAAGAAAAATGTGTAATTTAGAATAAGCGTATTTCTTTTCACTTGTAGCGATCATAGAATATTAAGCATTTGAAACACTTTGAAACTTTTCACTTGATCATGAATATCACATTCCTTTTCCTTAAATAGTAAATTTTACCAACTGAAAGTAATAAAATAAAACTTTGCTGTACATTTGAAATACATGTTTGGTACTTCTAAAGTTGACTAGAGTTTTCTATCACCAGAAAAATAGAACGGTTATTAAGTATACAATTGACGACAGTTACATAACATATAGCTAATATATTCAGAATTAATAATAGTATGTTCTTGTTTTATATATACTTTTTTTAATTTTAATAATAAACAATTTCGAGTATTACGAATTTCACAGATTCATGAATTAGGTTTTCATATATTTTCTTGTAGATCTATATATATGTTAGCAATTTATTACAATATTGTTTATAAATTATTATTATAAATGTTAATTATTAGTTTTCTCGAATTACTGAATGTAAAAAAATACTGTACACATTACATTACAAATTACATTTGACAAAATTAAGAATATACATCTACAGTGTACATTAAAAATCATTGACAAAGTATTTAAAATCCTTACTAAATTAGTATTAAAGGAATTTTTAGTTAATAAAATGAATTTCCTCCAATATGCTTCCGACAATAGTTGCCATTGCAAACTTCAGCTACCAAAACTGAATTTTGTAAACTATGAATGGAATACAGTCGTTTATTGAAGCGTACTAACCTAAATCTGCATTTAAATAACAACAATATCATTCCGCTTGAAAAAGCTAACTTTTATGACATTTCTGTAATGCGGATTGCATGCTACTCTATTAAATACTGTTATTTATTTTGATGGAATATGGGGCTTTTAGATCTTGTTCAGATGCACTATATAGAAATTACAAGTTGGACCTTTTCTATTCTAATTATGCTTAAAATCTCTTGGTTCTCTTATCACATAATATAAGATTGCTGGTACAGTACGTTTTTAGTGCAATTTTTTGCATTGAAAACGAGCAACTCAAGAATGTATAAACTCACACAAACCTGCAATCTTTGTTTCATGTTTGTACATACCTCAAATTATTTAAATGTGTTCAAAGAAGTATCCAACAATGTTTACAAAATAATAACAGATTTTTTTCTCTTTTACTTGTAACGATAGATTTTGGTTTGCATTATAATCTTTAAGAATAGACATTATTCGAGTTTAATATATAGGCCAATCTGTGAAATTTATGATGTACATAGTAACTAAAACGTAATTTTGGTTACAATAAATTTAAAAAAACCTAATTTAATATACAAACGCGAGTGGAAGCAATAGCAAATTTGTTTTTACTACTAAACAACTATAAAGTTATTCTTTATATTATTTAATATCATCATATTTTATTTTTTATGTAGTTTTTATTGTATAGACAATTTTGTCTTTTCAATTGTAAAATTTTGAAATTTCAGTGACTTGAAAAAAAGACAAATAACCTAAAATTTCAACCAAGATATTTAATGAAATAAAATCAAATTACATTGCCATTTTTAAATAAATTCTCACAATTTTATTTTAATTAGCAATTTTTGTTTCGGTTAATAACTTCACAGCCATTTAAAGTAAACGTCTCAACTCTATCTTAAATTGGTATTTTTAAACAATTAATTATATTGTTTACCTATATTAATGTATAAATATTAAAAACATAACCTATTGAAATTTTTTTATTTTTTATTTTGGGTTCAGTACTTTTTTTTGTCATTTATTAATGAATGTCACATTATAAAAAATGGAAACAAACTATTATTACAACTATTTTAGGACATTACTTATTACATAAACAGTTTTTCTTTCAATACACAATCCTAAACGTATCATTTGAGAGATTTTATGTAAAATAATACTAAGCAGCATTTTAAAACTACATATTACCAAAACATCTAGCATTGTAATTACTTTTCCCAAAAACATAGTAGTCCACCTTACCAAATAAGAAAAGGAATCCTTGTATAAGTTTACTGTTTACGTTGTCTATACGTTTTAGCAAACATAATTATTTTAACAGACAGTTCAGTCTGTACTATATTATTTTAAAATAACAACTACATAGCTTGAAAGTAATTGAAATGGTGTTTAATCGTTTTGATTTTATTGTTACGATTACTGAAATTAAATTGTAAAAAAACAACATAATATTATCTTCACCATTATTTTACATCGTAAATTTGGATAAATTTGTGTAATTAGTAATATTTCGTTGGTACTTTAACACAAACCGATATCAAAGTGAGGTAAGTATTCAATTCAAACCAAAATTGTAAATACAGAAACCATGGCAACCTACAATGCAATCTAAGATTATATTTCCATAGAAACTAAATACTATTACACTACACACAGAAACATGTTCACTTTACACAACATATCATGAATAATCTGATACAAACTACTTTCTGACATCGTTGGATATTCATTTATAGGACAATGTTTTACAAACGCATACAACAAACAAAATTATTGAAGTAAAATGTTTTGTAAAAAAAATATTGAATTTGAAAACGATATAGTAAAATCATTAGCTGGAATATTTACCAAAAATACTGATAAAAATAAAGAAGGCAAAACAGAAAATAACAGGTTAGTATAAAATAAAATTATTTCTGAACTTTGTAAATATTATACTATTTTTTTAACGTGTTTTAGTAAATTAACTAATCTTAAAGTTGTTAGTTTTGTTAAAATTGTATTCTATATATTGTTCCATAATTATGTAAGATGATAAACACTATAGTATGAGTGAATGTGTAAGGAGTAGTACATTCATTGTTCAGTATAGTGTTGACTATTTTTTTTTTTTACGAGGAGGGAAATGATTTTCGCACAGAGTGTGGGACTCCCCTCGACACGCCAGAAGGCTCCACGTACTGAGGTACTACCCACTAAAACCCACCTCTCCTCTTGTCCGTTTACTGATATTCGATAAAGACTACCCAGAGTCACAACCTTTCGGCATAACTTCTCTGGAAAGCACGGACACTTATACAGTTATCTTAACTGCTCTTCCTTGATTTTTAATACTTCTATCAAATATTTTTCAATGCACTTCCATTTGTATTTGTCTTCCAGCATTTGCCCCACCATATTGTCGGGTGTAATGTTCACCCCTATCTGTTCTCGGAGTCTTTTTTTCTATTCATCCCTTGCCTTGCAGTCAAACAGTGTGTGACAAACATCATCTCTGTCGGACCCGCAGCTTATACAGGTACTGACTTCTGCTCTGTGGAACCTCTTTAGATAGTTTCTAAAGCACCCATGACCCGTGAAGGCCTGCGTTAAATAGAAACTCATCTCTCCATGACCTCTACCAAGCCAACTCTCTAAATCCTTCACTAGCGTGTGGGTCCATCTACTAGACTGTTCTTCATCCCACCGTACCTTCCATTTTTGTATAAGCCTTGCTCTAGCTTCTTTCTTTACTCGGGCTATAACTTTATTATCATCTTCTGACCTCAGGTTCTCCCTAATTCCAAAGTATATATCCCTCCTTTCTTCAGCTAAGAGGTCGATAGGCGGTGTTCCTGCAAGGACTAAGACTGCACTTTCCGACACAGTGGAGTAAGCTGCCACTATCCTCAACGCAGCTTTCCTCTGGACAGAAAGCAGTTATAGTGTTGACTATTGGATTTAACAATAACGTTCTTAATGCAATTTTAAAATGTAGCATGTAGGACAGGGACAAAAAATGTTTTTAAAACCTGTTATATAGGTTGAAAATCTACTGAAAGAAATGGAATTGTAATAGTTTCTTATAACGAATGAGTTTTACACTTTATGTTCAATTAAACCCCAACTATTTTGCAAATAAAGAATATTAGATCATAAATTTGTTTTTATCATATAGGCTAGTGCCAGTAATATTTTTAATTTGTATATTTTTTTAAGATATTTCAAATGCACACATAGGACTTAATTTACATAGTTAAAAAAAAATCACAACCTTTTTTGAATTACTTAGTCCAGTTTGAAATTGAGTTCCCTAAAACAAATCAAACAAATTAGCCTAAATATTGCTTTTGATAAACACTTTAAAACATTGTTCTTAACAGTTACAAAGAAAAACAGTATCAGAATATGTAAAAAACGTGGTTTTGGGTAAATAAAATCATAACAATCAAAAATTCATATGGTGATGTATGAATTCTTTGTTTTAACTCCATAATATATCAAATTATTTTTAATTGGCAAGCAAACCTTTGTATATGTACGTCGTTTATGGCCCTTTTTTGTAAAACAATTATGAGTGTATGAAATAAATAAACTTACATCAGTAATAACAAATACGTAAATAGTGCATTAAACAATGTAATACTATAAAATAATTGTTACATTTTTCCCTATTCTTAAAAAAACTTTCTATATTTTGTATGAACAAGTATAAAAAGGATTATTTATGTTTATTAAGCGAAATGTTAAATTGTTCATTAATTCTTGTATTGAAGCACTTAGTTTATTCACAAGAAAATGTATAATTAAGAAAAAGAATCCATTTTTTATAGTAATTTTAAAGAATTGTGACTAACGTTTGGATACAAAATTGGTAATTTAAAGAACTCTTTAATAAGATAACGGAATAAACTTTATTATTTCACTGGAAACTATTATGAATGCTATTTTTTATATAAGTTTTACAACAATTTTAAATGTTGGCATACTCTCGAGATAAGTAATTCCAGGGTAATTTCATTAAAAAGTTTTTCAGAAATAAAATTTTAAAAGTAAAACTGTTCAGAAATTGTACATAAAATTTTAAAACCTCATATTTTTAATCCGAGGATACGTATTTCAAAACAAGACCAAGTAAAATATTTTAAAATGAATGCATTTAAAACAAGGCAACTTATATTGACATAAGTAATTTCAATAAAACCCTTCCCCAAGAAATACATCTTTCGGGCAGAAGGAAATGGAAAACAATTTTCATTACTTTAACAATTTGAGTTACACCAAATAACTGAAATGAATAGTTTTCTAGCTAATTTTAACGCTAGTTTTGGTTTGTAACTTATATAATCTCCTCAAATTTAATATTTCATAAAAATTGATAACGCAGGCAAAATTACAATTGATTAGTTAATATTCAGAGTAGTTAAATCAGTAATAATTCTAAATAAGTAGTGTTTAATAGATTTTTTCCCAGAATACTGGCCTAATTGTTGTCATTGTTTCCTTTTACAATAAAAACTTAATTTAATGTCCTTTTGGAGTTTAAGTTTATAATATTTGTTAGCTTTCTATGATTTATTCGACTAGTAAGTGCTTCATTTAACATTAGAATAATTATGGCGCAAGTAAAAATTTAAATTTAATGCCGATATTATTGTGTATTTTAAGCCCTGAAAATTCAAAAAAAAAAAAAAAAATAATAATAATAATAAAGCGGGGAAACAAGCAAGTTCAGTACACAAATTAGTAGTAAGTCAACAATATATTTTTGCAGTATAGTACAATTTACAATTTAACAGGGTTACACTTTTTACCTTGCCCAATGGAGATTTTATTCAACATAGAATACCTTTTATTTCAATTTAATTCAATTATTTATTAAAATAATTAACTTGTATTATATTTTGTTCTATTTTAGGTTTGAAAAACGCATAAATATCAAAATAAAATCTAAAAACTACTATAATGAACTGAAAGAAATACAAAATGTTTTGGAAGAAATGCTAAATGAGAAAAAATCGAAAGTTAAAAAACGTCATTCAAAAGGTATAACTAAAAGAGCTATTGATCAAATTAACGAAAGTTCAGATCCACAAAATGCTAAACAAGTTCTTGAAATATACAAAAGAAATAAATTTAAAAAGAAAACAACTTCAAACAATTCCAAAGAAAACAGTCATATGGAAAATGAAACTATATTAAAAGGAAATCCGGAAAATAAATCAAGTCCTAAATGTAAATCTAAAGTTATTCAGTATACAGAAGTAAAATGTAAGCTTGAGAATTCAAACAAAGTTTTGTCGGAAACATCCATTTTTTTGAACAATGATATTCCTTTAAAGGGATTTTGGAACCGGTCTAGAACGTCTGTCAAGTTGATTAAAAAACTGTCGGAACGATTAAAAACAGAATCATTACGTAACTTACTAATCAAAGATATTGTGGAAAATCAAAATAGCTTAAACAAGAGTATTACATCAGAGGATGTTGTCATTAGAATATTTAATGATCTGCAGAAAGAAGAAAATCCAGAAATAAAATGTCTTACTGCTGACAAAGTAAGTTCTAAGGAGGAGGCAAAGGTGTGTACAGAAGAAGAGAACAATGCAAAACAAATAAAATCCATGAAACCAATATGCAATCCTGAGGGAAAGGCCAAAAACTTTAAAAGGGATAAAGACGTTAATAAAGAGCAACATTTACTTAAAGTTGAACCATGCGTGTGTTTCATGGACTCTATCAGCAGAAACACATCGTCAGAATCACTGATTGCACCTAAGGCCTCCCTGGGACCATCATCAATGACAGTAAAGGAAGTTGCAGACATGGTGTTCTCAGCTGCCGTCGTGTTTGAACGGTTACCGGTTGAACTGAAACTATCAAAACTTGTAGATTTAAGTCCTCCTGAATCTATGTTGACAGCTGTATCTGTACTTGACTTAATAACAAAGAGCTTAAGTTCGGTAAATGAAAAGAATACGAAATAAAACAGCTTTTAGTTAAACGTGTGTATAAAATGTATATTGTATCAGTTCTATTGATTTGTTTCCTCTAAAGCAGTAGTAGGCAGTAAGGTATTCAAGGAAGCTATTGTGTTTACGACAAAGTGATTCTTATTTTAAAGAGAGTGTAGCGTTAGATCTTATTGTTCAGTATAATAATAAAATAACTTAAAATTGTGTTTCTTAACTTTTAAATTTCTCCTTCTTGGAAATTTAATTATTCAGAATAAACTACATTTGTATAATAGGCAAGAACAACATATATCAATCAAAGGCAAAAATTAGTTCTAGTTTTAGCATTCAACACGTTGTTTTAGATTTAGTTATAAAAGTATATTTGAAAATAAACTCATCTACTGAAAATTACACCTATTATGTTTTTTAATCACTTTTCAATTATTTCATTTTAGTGTATTACTGAATCTGTAATTTGTTTTTAATTTTGTAGACAATTTGTAACAGTGATAAGGTTCAATATTTTAGTTATTACTTTAAATTTATATAGTAGTTTTCGAGATTTCTCTCCTTAATATTATATTCGTACAACTGATTTAGTAAACATGTAATTCTGTTATGTTGTCTAATGGTGACATTGATATTAGTTTTAAGCTTATTTAATGAAGGCTGAAATTGTATGGCATATGGATGGTTTTAGGCTTTTTGGATTACATGATCGGTTTGGATTGAATGTCTTTATACTTTAAGCTGGCATTTATCTTTAACGTAGGTCTGAGGTACTAGAGTAATTTTTATATTTCTGTGTATAATATTTAAATATTTGAAAACAATTTTACAGGGTACAGGTAAAATCCATTGTATTGCTATTGTGGGGACAGGTTATGTAATAGAAGTATCTGTATCGATATATTTAATTTTCTTTTTATTTGTTCTTCCGGTATAATATTTGTATTCTAGAGAACTAGATAAGACGGATCTCATTACCATCTATCTTCTTCCTATATAATAATTCTTTGTATTATGAACCATTGATATTGAAATATTAGTTTTATATAAAATACGTGTTAGTACGTAAAATACTATTGTACAATAGAGGTAGACAAACCGACGAGCATATGGCTGTAAGTTGTGTGACTGGTCCTCCTTTGTTGCTGTATATGAAGATGGAAGATGCAACTAGAAAGGTGGTTGATGGCCGAAGAGAGAACTCATGCAGTATAACGTTATGACCGATAGGTGAACTTTCATCAGGTACTTATCTTAAATTTGACGAAGCTCTATATGTAAGTTGAAAACATAATTAAAGCAACCTACACGTCAAAGAGTACTCGTCTCTACCACTTTTCAACCCAAAGCAAAGAAAAGACGGATTTGTTGCTATTTTTATTATAAGAAAATGCGAATGATACACATTTCCCGCTGAAAATGCAATTGATCAATTTCAGTTGATCACCATAGATGTTTTCAACAGACAAATAGTGACTTTTCCCATTTGAATTGAATCAAATAATTACATCAAAGTATTTAATCGAAGATTTACTAACGTGTGTTTTCGAGCTTCTAATCATACGTTTTTGTCTTATTTCAAATTTGTTTTACTTAAATTTTTAATCGTGTAAAACCATTCTTGAAATTTATCTGACTATAAATAAAAGATTAACAAACTTTGAATATAATAATTTATAGAATAAACTTAGAACACTAAATCTCACAAGCAATTATTAACTCAAACTCGTTTCAAAGACAAAGTCGCCATCTTCAGTGATGCACGAGGTACAATATTCAAACTATAAGGAAGATGGCGACTTTGTCGTTGAAAAGCGTTTGACTTAATAAACGTATTTGTTATGATATTTTGTGTTCAAAGTTTATTCTATCTTCTCACAAGTCCAGCTCAATATTTATTTCTTTGAATACAATTTTGTATTTCTGTTACGTTTTTATAGTTCTACTGTACCCCAATTATGTTCTTATTTGCATAAATAACAAGGTAATAATTGTTTTGTATATCTACTGTGCTGTACTCACGAGTATGGACCTGGAAAGAACGCAACCCGCACAGCACAGTGCATTGGTTTTGCCCTTTAACTTATTTTAAACTCAGTTTTTAAAAACATCGGTCTGCATCTCTTCTCTTGAAAACACAGAAGTTCTCTTTATTAAAAACTAGTAAGTGTGTTTAACAATAGTATTGAAGGATGTTACCGAGGTGATCCACTAGGATTTGGAAATCGGCATTTCTGAGAAATCGGAGGGTTGATAGTTCCACAAAACATATTAGTGACTTGGCTAGTACAGCCGTGGCCAGCGGTACCAGTCTTAGCGCCTGTAAATCTCAGGACCACATTCGTACACAGTAATATACCATCTCATTTTTCCAGATATTGTTAGTCGAATAGACTAATGTCTAGTATTTACCGTTTCGACTTCCAATACTTACCGTTTCAGCGTTAATGAGACTTGCTGTTCTATTGCTACCAGCTTCTATACACTTTTATCTTCTAATTTTCATTTAATATAGGAAAATCAATTTAATAAAAATGTTGGATTATGATATACATGTAGGTTTCTCAGATGATTTTTGTCCGGTTATATTCAATTATTATATTGGTACTTATTTTTCCGCTAATTGCAGGCTATTTCAATTCTTTGTATTGTGTAAAGTTTATGTATTTTTTCTCTTTGTTTGTTTAATTTAGTATACATTTTGTACAAAATGTAACAGATTTGTTAATTTTACAGATGTAGATAAACATTTCAAAGACAATTGGATATTTTATATGTTTTTGTTAAATCTTTAATTATGGCATAGTGATTTTATTATTTTGAATTATTTTATACTTTGGCTACCAAACAAGTTTGGAGCTATTCATATTACGTTTAATTTGAGTGTGGAAAGTTGAAGTTTGATTTGTGTATGTTTGGTTAGTTTAAGTTTATGTAATTAAATGCCTTCACTTTGCTGAAGCGATGTGATTCCGTTAGAGTGGACTGTGGAATAGTCCTCGTCTATTTTTGCAACAGTTAAGGAACGAATTAATTACTATACTTTGTTAATAACTCTGTTTCATAACATAGAATTGATATGTTACTTACTGATTGCTACAACAACAAAAATCAGTAAGTAATTTACAGTTCGAGAAACTTAAAAACACGAGAAAAAGTTTAAATGTCTACAAAAATGTGTGTTTTATTTGTTGAACCTGTCATCTAGTGTGTCAAGTTAAGATAATTGACACAGATAGGCAGGAACTACAGTCAGGTTGTGTACCTTAACAATATATGACTATTGAAGTTATAAAATAATAGGTTTAGTTAATATTTTAAAAAAATCTGGATCTTAATTATAAATTTATTTTGAATTATCTATAATTTAAAACCGTAAGGAAAAAACATTTGTAGAGTTCGCCTGAGACTTTCACTGGACCGATTTACATGCGGGTTATACCAAATAACAGCAAAAGTTTTCTATATTAACAGTTTTTATTTACTTTTACGTCATCTTAATTTCTTAAATAAAAAAAAATCAACATTTCCAAACCTTTGCAATGATTTTATTTTACAGGTCTTCAATCAGCTGATTGTAAAGAAACAAGAAACAAAGTATTTTGTCTAACAACAGAAGATGAGCAAACGCTCATATAATATAACAGCTGTTTTCACCCATCATCTGTACAAAACCTAGCGTAGATTGTATTTTTGGGGTTATGTTAACAATTACAATGTTTATTGTTGATTCAGTAATCAGCTGTAGTCTCTAATATTTTCATTAACAGTTTATTTCAAATTTTTTATCAGTTATTAGTATTTATCATTTTTATGTTAGGTTTTTATTAAAATGTAGACCTGAGCCTTGCTGACTTCACAAAGGGCTCCTACTTCGCACACCGGGTTCCAACGGGGAGGTTGGCGTGCGGAGCACGCAGGGGTCTCCCCTAGTAATAATATTTAAGTATCTGTAATATAGTACTAATAGTTAAATAGTTTTTCTACGTTAATGATTCTATGTTTTGTGCTAATCGATTTGACTTTGTTTATTCGATCAAATATAAGGTTACATTAACTTCCTTTTGTAATATTAGTTTCAGTTTTTTATCAAATATTATTTCTGACCTAATTTCGAACTCGCTTAAAACTGCCTTAGATAAGGTTTTGTGACATACTAGGGAATCAAAAAGCATTATGAACAGAACGACCACTTTGGTTTTGTCCTTATATAGGCAATTTATCACTTTATATACGACAAACAGATTGTAAAATACTACATTATAAATAAAAGCGTGATATTGTTAACGTTTTTTCTCTTACTAAATCTACATGATTAGATTATCTGCTAATAAATTTAGAGCTTCAGGTATTAGCATAATACAGAAAATATGTTTACATAGTTTTTCTCAGATAAATTAATATATGTATCAGTCAAAGGTTGTTTAGTTAGTAAATGGTTTTGTTTATAACAAACTATCAAAATAACATCAATGAAGTACAAGTATAACAGCATGCTAAAAACTAAAAGTTCTGGCTCAAAACTAAATTGTAAAACTACTATAAGGTAAGATAACGGTAAGATGGGTTTACATAATTATATAAACTATCTGTACTATCATCTGATTCCCTATTTAAATACATATATAAACAATTGAGTAAATTTTAATAAATGATTAAACTGAAATACTAATTTTGAATTATAATATGCAATGTCGTTCTTAGGTAGCCTATACATTATTTTATATTACAGAATAAGCCAGCTTTCAATAGGGTTGATTCAGTACAAATCAGTCTATTTGCTTGTTTTTTAAACTATTATTTTATCCCGCGTCTTTATTAAGTCCAATTACACAAAGTGAAGACAGTATGCACACAACATTTTGCACAGTTAACAACAGTTTTGCTCCGTTTAGTGTATGCCCTTATTATTATTGGCGAGAACGAATTGCATTATTTATGACGTAACGCTTATTCAATTACCTATTTTGATTTGTTACAATTAATTATCACTTTTTTCCTATCCATCCCTGTTAACTACCTACTCCTTTCCTCATTTGTTTCCAGATGAAACTTTGTCTAAGCTATTAGGGTTCAGGGTGAAACTAGAACTGCATAGTTTTTCTCAATTCCATTATTTTCTGGTCTTCAAACTACCGTGACCTCTTTAGGTATAAGTTTGCAAATCGGCAAGAATCCTTTGACCTATGCTAAAACTATTGATGAGTATATACTAACCTATCAGCAGTTCGGTTACTTAGATTTTTTCAGAGTTCTTTGTACTGGAAATTTGACTGTATAATCCATTGATACAAGTTTTATAATATGGTTTCTAACATTAGTATATTATTTTCACTATCCTCCTCCAGAAAAAAATTTACATTTATAGACATAATAGATTTTTTGTTTATCTAATAACACCTTCGAACATTAAATGCAGTTAAACATTAGTAGTAAATACTTTAAAAGGTTTATCCAATCGAATTATGCTAATTCATTGATGTGTAAACCAAAGTTATATACTTACCAAGGACTGAAAAGATCACGTCATCATTATTCGAGTTTATTTAACAAGTTCCGTGCTGAGCACGGTTAGTGCCGCAAAAAATTTACATCGCCATGACTCAGCGCACATACACTATTTACTTTACATTGAAAAAGAGAGGATTTAGTTATTGCCTATGACCATATTTCGTATTTTGGTAGTTAGTAGAAACCCTTCTACGAGTACTGTTAGCGTAGCCTAGGAGAATATCGATTGAAAAGAAAGTTATAGGCTTTCTAAAACTCAAAACTACTTATCCATGTTACCAAGTATACCAAAATATAATTATACAGGGTGTTTACAAATTCCCTGCAAAAAATCTGTGTATTTGTTCCTTAGGTTAAGGCAATCAAAAAAAGTAAATTTTACCAGTAATAATAAATTTCACGAAAACCGTCGTTGTTATAAAAACAACTTTTACCAGTAATAAAAAATGTAGAATTTTAAGACAAACAACATAATACTTTATTTGCTACAATCGGATAATAAATAACTGAATAATGAGACATTTACTGAAATAAATATCATAAAAATGTGCACTAAACAACATTTTGCCGTGTACAGTTGTTACATAATTAGGTAAATGTCTCATTACTCAGTTATTTATTATCCGATTATAGCAAATAAAGTATGATTTTGTTCGTCTTAAAATTCTACATTTTTTATTACTGGTAACATTTTTCTTATAACAACAACGGTTTTCGTGAAATTTAACATTAAATATTTTAAATGGCAGCCATATTGAAACCGTTTCAGATATCATAACAAAATTTTATACGCTTATTTGAACTATCAAGTTACACGTTCAGGCCAAATTTGAAGTTTCTATCTAAAGTAGTACTCAAGTTATAAAATAATTTGTAAAAAACACAAACAGACGGACAGATAGACAACTAAGCATTTCAGACCCATATTCATTTGACGTTTTTTGATTGTCTAAGGAACAAATACACAAAATCATTCCAGGGAGTTTGTAAACACCATGTATAGATAGAGTTATATGCGAAAGATGCATGTTTTGCGTATTTTATTCTTTTGACACATACTGTAGGCCTAAATAAAAATTGATTACAAAACTATTTTCTTTCCCCAAATGGTGCTAAAAAATGTAATTGCAAATATATTACATAGGTACAAATATAAACTGATAAGGCAAGCAGCACAACTTTTCGGCGTAGGAGATATATAGTTCTCTGAATTGAATAACGCAATAACACCACGATGCAATCATGTTTACAACTTGCGGCACGTAGGCCTACTTGGATTTGGTAATGGAGGCACTTTGCATAATACATGTTTAGACAAAAACCGTGAAGAAGATGTAAATTAGATTTATAACTTTTAGTGAAACAATTTTTTGAGAGTGTTTAAAGTTGTAAAGCATAATTCCATTTTGTATGGGAACATTGTAATACATACAATACTTTATCCATATTATTGATTATTTCAAATGATTAATGTAAGAGTTTCACCAAGTTTTTATTAACTAATTGTAAATTAAGTAAAATAAGCAACAAGTAATTATTTATCATAAAAGTCTTCATTTAAAAGTTCAATTCTTTTAAAATTATATTATTGATTATTTTACCCTGTTTAGGCGGATTTTTAATCGTATAAGTGTATATTGTCATAATTACATATTTTTGACAATTTAACGTAATTTTCTTAAAAAATATATCCTAACTTTAACAGTAAAAGGAAACTTGTTTTAATTTATCGCTTACTAATGGCATTACATAAATGTATTTGGTGTTGCATAAAAATAGAGATATTTGTTAAATGTTATTTCAAATATTTAAGTTTAACGTCAGTATAATTATTACACCTATTTAAGAAGCCAAACAAAGAGTTTAGAAAATAGTAAGTTTATTGACGAATATTCTAGTATTCTTAAATAAATATACATGCAGTAAACAAACTAAAACAAATAACATATTTGTCCATTTATTCAAAAATATAGAAAAAGATCTAATAGAAAACTAGAAACGATAAATAAAAGAACCTGCAAAAAACTAAACTTAATTATTTGTATTTACAAAATAGCTAACATAAGGAGGGATACAGCATAAAGAACGCAAAAGGAACCAGTTTTAAATTACTCCATTTCCTTGAGCTGGAGCTCAGTTTTTTTTTTTTTTTCAGGAGCAAATAAATTAGTTTTTGCACCAATATATTATATCCACAAAATGTTAATACAATTAAACACAGAAAAATACATAAATACACCTATACGCACTTACTTGCACATGAATATCCATACCACATGTAAACATAAAGAATATTCCATTAACTTAAATAAGCGCGCAATGTATTTATTCGAAGGAACAAGTAAAACATTTTTAGTCTACATTTTATTGCCTTTAATGGCAATCCAAACGTTGTATCATATGGCACAGGATTATTATTTGTTTTGAAAATACCAATCAAATAACCCCTTCAG
>JAGFPH010007080.1:38577-49150 GCA_018207615.1 Philaenus spumarius | reverse complement strand
GCATTGCGTGCTTCGCACGCCATTCCACATATTGGGATTGTCTTCAATACACAATGCATTGCGTGCTTCGCACGCCAAACCTCGTATTAGGGGTATTTTCAAAACACAAAGCATTGCGTGCTTCGCACGCCAGCCCTCGGTAGAATCCACCACATTTTCTTTGAACCGGGTACTTCTATGGTATTTCACGTTTTGATCGATTTTGGGGGAACCAAGCGAGCTATAAGGTCGCGTAAAAAAACAAAATGTGCAGAATAACATCTTACATTTATATTTTTAGAAAAAACTCTAAAAAAAATTCATTCTCTTAGTAAAAATCTCAAAAAATAGTTACTTCCGGTCAAAAAACTTACTTCCGGTTGTTGGATTTTTTTGGCTAACGAACTCGTCCGAGCCACTTACACAACCAATACGTGTACCAAATTTGGACCAAATCGGACTTAAAATGCGACCGCTAGAATGCGAACACATATATACATATATATATATATATATATATACATATATATATATGAATTTTAATGACACCCCAAAACGTGTTCTGGGGACCATGATCGGTGCTCATTTGCTACTCCCGACCTTGGGTCTCACCATAAGGGCCACTGCAATAGCTCATTTTTCCTATGGAAATTCGCTAATAAGAACAAAACCTAAAACAAGAACTACGAGCTTACAATATTTATGCCAAGGAAGAGCTAAAAGGCTTGCCTTGTAATTGTTATTTTGATTACTGCAGTATTTGTGTAGTGGATATTCTTACTTTGTTTAGAGAAAAATAAAAACATTTTGTTTAGTGGAAACATTTTAAGTAACACTGAAACGAGCCAAAACTCACCTGGCAACGAGCGATATTGTAATGGGGAATACACCCATTTTCTTTCCACCCAACATGTACTCCGACACAGTGTTTTGGTTCCCTTTAATAAATCCGTAGTAGACCCCGATGAGTGCAGAGAGGCCCAGCATACTTCCGAATACCAACATCTCTATCCAGCTAAACAAAAGCAGACTGGAGGCACCTCCGGGTGTGGAACTTGCATTGACCGAGTACATCTACGAACAAAACAGTAAACATTGAGTAATCTTAAAACAATAATTGACAATAGTAAAGGGTATTATTCATAGTATCATGAAACTGCAACGCTGAACCGCTAAGCATATTACATAATAATTTGTTAAAGTGTATTATTAATCAGTTTCTTGAATAGACTAAATAGGCATAATCTATATATATATAAGCCAAATCCACTGACTCACTGATCACGATTTCTCAAAAACTACTGAACGGATTGGAACGAAATTTGGTATGTAGCTTATTCTAGGGACATAGGTGATCACTAAGAAAGGGTTTGAAAAAATTAGAAATTTTAGGGGGGGTTTGGGGGATCAAAGTTATTAAAAAACGATTTCTTCAAAACTACCGAACGGATTGGAATGAAATTTGGTATGTAGCTCCTCTAGGTCTGTAGATGCTCTCTAAGAAAGGTTTTCAAAAACTTCGAAATTTTAAGGGAGGTTTGGGGGGGGGTCAAAGTTAATTAAAAAAACCACCGAACGTATTGGAAAGAAATTAAGTATGTAGCTTCCTATAGGGCCCTAGGCACTCGCTAAGAAAGGGTTTAAAAAATTCGAAATTTTAGGAGGGGTTTGGGGAGGGTCAAAGTTACTAAATCACGATTTCTCTAAAACTACTGAACGGATTGGAATTAAATTTGGTATGTAGCTTCGTCTACGGCCGTAGGTGCTGATAAGAAAGAATTTCAAAAAAAAAAATGATCTTAGGGGGATTTGGGGGTCAACGTTACTAAATCACGATTTCTCCAAAACCACTGAACGGATTGGAACAAAATTTGGTATGTAACTTCTTCTAGGGCCATAAGTGTTCTCTAAGAAAGGTTTTCAAAAAATTCGAAATTTTAGGGGAGGTTTGGGGAGGGGGGTCAAAGTTACTAAAAAAAACACCAAACGGATTGGAATGAAATTTGGTATGTAGCTTCCACTAGGCCCCTAGGTGCTTGATAAGAAAGGGTTTAAAAAATTCGAAATTTTAGGGGGTTTGGGGGGTCAAAGTTACTAAAAAAAACCTACCAAACGGATTGGAATGAAATTTAGTATGTAGCTTCCTCTAGGGCCCTAGGAGCTCGCTAAGAAAGGGTTTTAAGAAATTGGAAAGTTTAGGGGAGTTTTTGGAGGGGAGTGAAGGTTACTAAAAATCCCCATAAGAAATACATAATGTAATATATTTATTGATATAATATATTTTTTGTAATATATACATTTAACTTTTATTTGTCTATCCGTGCAAAGCCGGATCGGGCCAGCTAGAGTTATATATACAGTTGGAAAGCTTGTACTTTTCAATGTGTGTTTTGTAAATTAAAAAAAATTCGGTATTTTTATGCCAGCTGGCAGTAACAACTTTTAAGTCTTTATGAAAGAGGAGATGGATTCAATCTCTACTTAGACCAAATTAGTTTCAGGAGATGAAACTGAAAGGATAAATTCACTTTATTATCAGGGACGTTGCTGAAACAAATTATTGGGGGGGGGGGGGCGGTGGTCAAAATCTAAAATTTCCCAACAATTTTAACCATATTTTCCAACTTCTGTGGTGGGTGTTCCAATGCGCAAAAGGAGGCTCTGGGTTATGTCATGTGGAATAAATTTTAATGGAGATGGGAGCCCTGGAAGCTCACCCTCGGATTTATTTTAAAAAAATGAACTTCTCTGTGTAGGGTTTTTAACACTGAACGTACTATATTGAGTATGTTAAGAGTTTTAAATTTTGTACAAGAATTTCAACATGTTCATCACATTATTTAAAATAATTCCCCATACTTTTCCCCGCCATTTTTTTTCTCAAAGATTTCCTGCAAAATTAAAAATTTCCCCATTTTGGAGAAAAACCCCCCAATCACTGGTCTGGTGGCCTGGCACACTGCACGGCATGGTGAGTCAGTGTTGCCACAATAACAAGCGTTGGAAGAAAATTTTCCAGAACATCATTTAAAAGAAGACAATGCATTTATTTGGTGCAGAAATATTTTGACTTGCACAAAATTTTTGGATTGGAAATTATAACTTGCTCATTATTTGTGAATGTTGGTAATCAACGACAAACACTTTCGAAACCCAAAGTTGGAGCTTTTGAGTTTTTTTTGCGTCCAATTTAACCCCGACTTTTTTTCAAAATCTAAAATTTCCCAGCTTTTTGGATTTTAAAATTATTGAGAGGATGACGGGGCCTGTAGCGACGTCCCCGTTTATTATATTTGTTTGGTGTTGACAATTTAAATTACACCTCATGATTTGAGCTAACAATACCATTAGGGCAGTCGGTAGGGGTAAATTTAGACCAAAAGTTCCAGTAATTTACAATACGGCTGATTTTTTTTTATAAGTACATTAAAGTATGTAGATAAACATAAAAAAAGTTTACCAGTCTATCGATTTCCCAAAGTCGAAAAGAATAATCGATTATTATTGTTTTTGGCTCATTCTAAATTGGCCAAATTTTAATATATCGAATTGAAACTTGACATAGGATTTAAAATATATATTTTAAACATATATGCCGAGTCTCAGCTTGTTATCTTGAAAATTACCCGATCTAGGAGTCGATTTCGATTATCAATTTTAGGAGTACCAGACCCACGAACTAATTTCAATCTATTCCAGTTTCGTCAATTTTTGGAATATCAACATCAAATTTGTTTTACAAGTTGAGTACACCAGTATAAATATTCTTAGTAAGTAAGAGCGATTTGTTTCATGTTATTTTTAAAAATGAGGTGCTTGAAAGTAGTCTTCTGTTTTGCCTATCTCATTTTAACTATAACACCGACTATAATTCAACGACTCCATTTTCGACATTTTTGAACATATCGATTTAAAAATTGGTACAGAAGTTAAAAACACAATTGTTTTTTGCTATACTTATTTTAAAAACTACATTTAAAACATTGACTAATCTGCAGCCGATTAACTCAAGCGTTTTGATGAAAAATCTAAAAAGGTCTAAAATTATACTTTTTTAAGTTACTTGTGCTTTGAAAAGTAAATAATAAAAAAGATTTATACTCCTTGATCTTGTTTGAATCTATATATTTAACTTATAAAAAACTTTCAGGTTGATATTTTGAAAATTTTCTAAACTGGAGCTGTTTAAAATGAATTGGTGGGTCCGGTACTCCTAAAATCGAGAAACCCATTGATAAGTCAAGTGGCTCTAGATTGGGTAATTTTCAAGATAACAAGCTGATACTCGGCATAAATGTTTAAAATATATATTTTAAATCCTATGTCAAGTTTCAATTCGATATATTAAAATTTGGCCAATTTAGAATGAGCCAACGCTTCATAAATGAATAAGATGTCCCCTTTTAGTGATTTCCCCTGCTGCAAAATACATACTTGCATTATCGAATTTTTTCAGACAAACCATTGCTCAGACGAAATAAATACATATGACCTTTTTTGTTGAAAAATACCTCCCCTACACGGTGGTATTTTTTATTTTTCTCTATCTTCATTCCAGCTCGAAATATTAAGGATAATCGAAGAAAAAAATGATAATCGATTTTTTTCGACTTTGGGAAATCGATAGACTGATAAACTTTTTTATGTTAATCTACATAGTTTAAGGTACTTATAAAAAAAAAATCAGCCGTATTGCAAATTACTGGTAGTTGTAACCTATACCGACTGGGCTACATCTAAGTTAGCATTTTTCATAAGTAGGCCTGTAATAAAACAATAAATTGCACAGGAAATACAAAGACAATGAAACATGGACTAGGTGTAACAGATAATTGTCGGAAAACAAACGACAAATAAAATACTTAACGAATATTGTAACGTTTTATTGTACAGTATTAGGAATTAATTGTAAAGGTTAATTTAGTAGTTTTACATACATTATATGACACTATTCTTACATTATTCTTTATAAGTAGGCCTACCTTTATTATCTTCCAAAGGCTATATTCTAACAGTCTGACATTGTATTTTATGTGACAATATTTTTGGCCTGTATAGATTACACAATGGCATATTAAAGAAATAATTAATGTTATTTACAGAGATGGTAAAAGATAATATTACTTAGAAAGACATTGTTTATATTACATAGTTTTACGGAGGTTTTATCTAATACACTTTATAAAAATTAAATGATTACTAAAAAGTTATTTAGATACTTATAGTTTCAATTACTTCCATTCTTACAACACACTTTTCAAATCACCTAAGCATATATTTTCTACAGCATTGCTTTGGTCCTGTTATTATAATGCTCTTAGGCATAACGAGAAATTTCATATGAATTCTTTTGCCTCAATAGATCAGAGTTTCAACTCTGTGTAGAGAGGAAATATTTTAGGGCGAAACACCACCAGCTGGTTACTGACAAGCAATTGAACAGTACGTTTTTATTTTACAAAATGTGCTGCGTTAATTGTTGTTGTGTTTTGATATATTACAGTGCTTCTTTAAGGCGACAGGGTCACTCAGCTTTGTCATCCAAATCGGTCTGGATAGGCTGATGTTCCTACCAAGGCCATAGCCAGGGGAAGGGTTAGGGGTAAACCCCCTCCCCCCTAAATTTAGCAGTAAAAAATAATACTAGGTTTAAAAAGTGCAAGTTAAATTATAAAATAGACAACACAACAGAGGATCCAACAACATATTTTACATCATTGTGCATTGCATGCATACTGATATTTAGATTTGCTTGATTAAACTACAAGGTACAATACTCGTGCAGTAGGTTACAGCAGGTTAGGGTAGCCGCATGGTGAAGAGGTAGAGGTAGAGGTCGAGGTAGAGGTAGAGGTCAACGTAGAGGTATAGGTAGAGGGAGTCTCGCATAGTAAAGAGAGTTACCGCGCTGCTTTCCCAGTTTCACATGATTTGAAGGTCAGTCTTTAATTGTGTTGCAAGGAGAAAGGTTGTAAGAATAGTTAATTTTTTTACAATGTTAAGCGACAGTAGTGAAGATAGTGATGACATGTCAACAGCGTGTAAATGGTGGCTAATTGGCTCTTTTAGTAATCGTGAGTTTAGTGTTCATCCCATAAATCAAGTGTGACAAAATCTGGGAGAATATCAACATCTTTTTTTGCAACTTAAGGAATACCCAGACAAATTTCAGGAATACATGAGGACGACTCCTGAAACATTTTCATACATTTTCGACAACGTATCACCAAAGTTGAAAATTGTACAAAATACTGCAACCTTCATATCAACCCTATCGGCGCTGAAGAGCAGCTTATAGTAACAATTAGGTAAGATTATAATTATTTTATTAAAAACTAGGGGAGACCGCGCTGTACACCTCTCGAAAAGACAAACTATTTTGTCTTCAAAAGCGGGCGGGCGAGACCTCCTAGAGGGCCGCTAAGTACACCTCTACCTCGACCTCTTCACTATGCGAGCGCCCATTACACACAATGTATTTGTGTTACCTAGAGGTGCCATGACCTCCACCTCCACCTCCAACTCTATCTCTACCTCGACCTCTCCCTCTTCACCATGCGACTACCCTTACTCTCTTGTGAGTTGTGAGCATGAACTGATCTATTAAATCAGAAAACTATGAAGGTTCAACAAAAATACTTTACTCTAACAAAACCAAATCATTCATCATACTTACATCGTACAATATTTTACATGGGCAACTATATCAAAATTTTAAAAATAAGCATGGAAATTGGTGTTTAACACGTTCACTGCTACGCAAATTTCGTATTTCCTATGCTAGGAGCTGACCTTTTATATTTACAGCTTAAATGAGTAGAAATTACTTCATTTTTTATTTTTGAACTTTTTTACGTAATAACCACTAATACTTTAAAGTGGACGCACATGTACGTCCATAGCACATAGGCTTAAAATTGGCGTGCAAAGCACGCAATGCATTGTGTATTGAAAATACTCCCAACACGGGGGTTGGCGTGCGAAGAACGCAATGCACAAGGCCGCTTCTCATAGTGTTCAGTGTCAAGCTCACATGTGCGTCCTTAGCAGTGAACGTGTTAAAAGAGTTTAAATTCAAATCCCCGGTCCTGACCTGGCCCCCCCCCCCCTCCCCCCGAAAAGTTTTCCTGGCTACGGCCTTGGTTCCTACAGATGCGCTAAAATACATTTTTGTTTTTATTTTTTCATTCCATTGATAATATGTATGAACATAATTTATAAGAATATTTTTCTTGGCATTATTTCTCAGCCTTTCTCTTCTTTTTTTCTTCTCTTTCAGATTTTCTTTTCATTCTTCTTTACAATTGCTTCGACTTTATTTCCTGGTAAAAATGACTGCTAGTAATATACATTAATTATTAAAATTTAATATTATATTTTATAATGTGGTCTGAAAAGAAACATTTTAGTGAAACTGATAAATTATAATATGATTGACAAAAGCTAAAAGATTGAATGACGATATCCAAAAAAATGTAAATCTCTACATATACTATTAGGCCTATCTCATCTTAATTCGAAAACTTTTGAAACACACGTAAACACTAAATTTCAGTTTATTCGTAAAAGGCCTACTGAATGGATAAGTTTAAACATTTATAACAAAATACATAAAATTTATTTACCATAGAAACAAATATGAATAATCAAAAAATACCAAATTTTAACTGACAGTTATGGAAATAGTCCAAGGGGCAAGGCGGGGCGAGCAGGGCGCCAAATTTTAGGGAGCGATTATTTCCAATGGATGCCTTATATTTTTAAATTTACTCAATTTCTACTATATTTAATTTTTCGAAGAGATTATTGAACACCTATAGAGTTTGTCAATTTAAAATTTTACTTCAAAATACAGTATATTAATTTAACTTCTATAATTTTATTGTTTTTCTACAAAAACGCTACTGTTCAATAGCACTTTTTACATGTTGCTTTTTTTAAAGTACACTAAACCACATTTATTGTTACGATTCTATTCGTACAGCCGTGGGAAATACAGACATTTGTTGAATTCAAAACGCCGAGTTTTCACGGTTTCGCTATGCGTTGACCAACTGTCTAGGCCGGCAGGCTATGTATATGTTGTTGAATGGGTGAGATGTTTTATCCATTTGATCTAATTTTGTGATAAAGTAAAACTAAACTAAGTCGTCGATTGAAAACGAAACAGGTAGGTAGTCAGCTTGATCTGTCCAAAACAATCGAGCAATATGCACAGGCCAAAGCTCGTGAAGTGAATTTCATGTAATATTTTAATACGTCAGAAAAACTCTTTGATTATAAAAGTTGAACGTGACAAGTTCGCGAGAAAAATTTGTAAAAAACAATAAAGTATTTCATTGCATGCGAAAATATTGATTATTTCCAGCAACTATTATCATTTACCTTTTAAATCTCTTTAAAAATTTGTTAAACATTTTCTAAAATAATAGTGAAGGGAGCCTTGTTCTATTTTAGGGCGTCATTTCCTGTAAAACCGGCCCTGCCAAGGGAAATTAGCACAAACAAAACTGTTACACACAAAAAAGGACTATTGAAAAAGGCTAGGCAAAACAAGGAAACTGATCTAAACAACAAAGAATTCAACGTAAACGTAAAAGCTTACAAAAATAAAACATTTGATCTGCGTGAAGCTAAGCTAGAGTGGCTCAAGCTCCAGTCATCGCACACAGTTAATTATTATCGAATTTGCAGTGGCCTTATGGTAAAACCCAAGGTCGGGAGTAGCAAATTAGCACCGACCATGGTCCCCAGAACATGTTTTGGGTGTCATTAAAAATCATATATATATATATATATATGTGTGTGTGTGTGTGTGTGTGTGTGTGTGTGTTCGCACTCTAGCGGCCGCATTTTAAGTCCGATTTGGTTCAAATTTGGTGCACATGTTGGTTGTCTACATCGCTCGGACGAGTTCGTTAGCCAAAAAAATCCAACAATCTGAAGCACGTTTCTTGACCAGAAATAACTATTTTTTTAGATTTTTCCTACGAGAATGAAATTTTTTTTAGTTTTCCCTACAATTATGTGTGTAGGATGTTATTCTGCACATTTTGTTTTTTTACGCGACCTTATAGCTCGCTTGGTTCCCCCAGAATCGATCAAAACGTAAAATACCATAGAAGTACCCGGTTCAAAGCCATGTGGTGAACACTACCGTGGGGTTGGCGTGCGAAGCACGCAATGCATTGTTTGTTGAATATACTCCCAATATGCGGGTTGGCGTGCGAAGCACGCAATGCTTTGTGTATTGAAGATACTCCCAATATGCGTATTTTTTGTACGAGTGACCGTTCCTAAAACAATTCCTCGCCAAAAATATATATTTTTTAAAATACCTACTTTTCATAATTATATTTCTGCTAAACTTTACGAGATACTGACATGTTAAAGTGCCCTATTTAAATAACGGCTTTCATATATACTAACATTATTACAAAGCTTCCTTTTTTTTATAGCTGCCAAAAAAACTTTGCATTGTGCACCATTTTTATTTAAATGCCCGTCACTCGGCGATTAAATTTTCATTAGGTGGCGGCTACACGTAGGTATTGCCGTTGGCAACACCTTCAAGCCAGCAAATTATAATTGATTAAGGATAGTCTGGATAAGACGTAGCAACTATTCAATAATAGTGGACAAACATACAGGGTGGTTATATAGTGACTTCCCCCCCCCCACCTCTCCTTTAACTTTTGTGTTTGTTAAAACAAACAAATATCTTAACTTTGGGGAACGATACTAACTTAACACAAAGTATCTTTCGAAGCAATCGGAAATTTGAAAAATCGGGCCACCCAAAACAAAATGGCGGCCCTAAACGAGTTGAAATTAATCGACATAAAGTTGCTAATATCTCGAAAAGGAAGAGTTTTTAGAAAAATATTCAAGAGACAAAAAATGTTTATTTCAATTCAAAGTGCTTGACCTAAAATAATTGCTTCTAAATCGATTTCGTAAATTTTATTTTTTACATATTTTTCTAAGATGGAGGAGTAAAAATAAAATTTACGAAATCGATTTGGAAGCCATTTTTTAGGTCAAGCATTTCGAAATAAATATTTTTTGTCTTTTGAATTTTTTCTAAAAACTCTTCCTTTTCGAGATATTAGCAACTTTATGTCGATTAATTTCAACACAAATTTAGGGCCTCCATTTTGTTTTGGGTAGTCCGATTTTTATTTTCTTTGTGTCATTTTCCTAGTCTTAAATAGACCTTTAAAATGAGGTATCACATGACCATACTTCCCATTTAAAAATTTTGAGTTGCCCACATAATTCCCCATTTTTAGGGAACACTCAAAACTTCCGATTGCTTCAAAAGATAGTTTGGGTTAAGTAAGTATCGTTCCCCAAAGGATATTTGTTTGTCTTAACAAACACAAAAGTTAAAGGGGGGGGGGAGTGACTTTATAACCACCCTGTATATATAAAACAATTCGAACACGCAGCTGAACCGCGATGTGAGTGAGTGAATTTCCAAAATTAAGTATATTTGTTTCAGGGTTTCAACCAACTATTTGGGAAATTGTTCTACTCGCGAAGGAGCTGAATAGCTGCCTATGTGTACGAAATATAACAGTAAAATGTGCTT
>JAGFPH010007080.1:19971-32383 GCA_018207615.1 Philaenus spumarius | reverse complement strand
GACCTACAAATTTGCAATTTAAATGACACCGATTTGTTGTATTTATTTAGTATTTTATTATTTAGTATTTGTCCATTTATATAAAAACGACATAAATATCTAGTTTGCCAAGGAAATTCTCAGTTTTCGATCAGCTTTTAGACCCGAAATAAATAGAAACGACATCTTCTATAGGAGAACTTGCTGATTTATTAATCATAAAGAATCATTTAATTTCTTCAAGCTTTCTTGAAGTGCATGTGCACTGCATTTCTGTTATTTTTAACCATTCCTGTGACTACGGCTAGTGACGAGCGATCATTTTCAAAATTTAAATTGATAAAAACTTATTTAAGAAATTCTATGGGACAAGAAGGGTTACGCTACTTGGCGTATTCTGCCCATCGAACATTCCATGGCCCGAAATTTGAACTTTGATGATATCATTAATACTTTTTTCTGAACAGAAAACCATAAAAAATAAATTTTAATAATACACATTTTGTACTAAAACAAAAGTTTTGATTACAGTCCAACTGTAACTGTCCAACTCTTTAAATTAAAAGTTACTAGAAAATCAACTATTTATAATAGCGTTTTATCGGATTTACGTAGTGATTTATTATAAAATAAAAGAAACTCTAACGTTGGTTGAGCTTCTTTATATTGGGTGGGATAGTTACGCCACTGTGTGCCCATGTTAGAGGACAACAATGGTACGGAGTGAAATCATTGTTAAACTAATTATTTGTCCAAGTTACATGTCGAAAAGAATTTAGGCCTATCGGTTTTAGCTCAAATTCGTAAATCTGACGTCGATTATTTAGTAAAAATTGTAAAATAAAAAACTGTATTGTAGGCCCTATGCTGTCCACAATTAACAATTGACACGAACACTGCAGTATTCGAACTAAAAATTGTAAAGCATAAAAATAAAAGGGAGTATTAGATGTTTATATTTCTCATAATAATGAAATGTAACAAATAACCACAAACAAAACATCAGCAGTCAAATTCAATATAGCTTACGTTTTAAAAGTAGGGTTATAAGATTCAAAGCGTTACAAGTTAGCTAAACTATTTTAGAAGAACTAAACATTTCAGGTTATGTTGACACTTACCGACCATACAAGATCCTCCTTAGTGGCTTCATGAGGCAGCATGTAGTGAACTGTCATGTTGACGATTTAGTAACACTTTAACACTATTTGTCTTTGTTACTACAGCCAAATTACCGTTTATAGCTTGGTAAATGTATCCTGTTAATAATATTGATAGTAATGGCAACCTAAGGTTATAGGCCTATAAGGTTTCTGAAGGCTAACCTGCCGTTGAACTTGGTAAAGATGAAATTTCTGTTGTTCATTTAAAGTAAGCATAGTTTTACACAACTGTGTGAAAAGCCAGAAGGTAAATTATAATTTTAGTTCCTTATGTTTGTATGTGATGTTTGAGACTGGCCTAACTTCCTACCATAAACTAGGCGCACTAAGCCAATATTATTATTCTCATTGTGGGTCCCTGTGTGCTTCGCCCGCCAACCACCATGCTAGATCTGCTCGCAATTTAGTGATCAAAATAATTTAGCCTATATTTTAGGTAGCATAAACTAAACCACTTTTAGTTATTTTAAGTATATTATAAATATGTTTTTAAATCCGATTAATACAGTGTGTAAAAAAAACCCTTTCGGGGTTTTGGGATATGATTCCTCATACAGTAAACGGTACCAGGAACTGGCACATACTTTCTCACAAACATATTTTAACTATTAAACAGATTCACTGTGACTTGTAGGGTGAGGTAGGAGAGGTGATAATAAAATAGGAGATTAACAAATAACAATTATTATTAATATCTAGAGAGAAAACTATTCGATCGATTTCGAACAAATTTGCACCAAACACGTCAATTAGGCCTGTATAGATGCAAGAAAAAAGGTTTTGAAATTATTTTTAAAATAACCCTCTTTTCGGCCCAAAACCCCAAAAGATCAGTTATTATTATTATTATTATTAGCTAAACGAGAATTTTTAGAAAGATGCAGTTTTTTGCATATGGTGGGTACATTAAGGGCTACAAATATGCCAAATTTTATCAAAATCGTTAGAGCCGTTTTTTAATAGAAAAATAATAACTGATTTTTTGGGGGTTTTTGGCCCAAAAGGGGGTTGTTTTAAAAAAAAATTTCAAAACCTTTTTTCGTGCATCTATACAGGCCTAATTGACGTGTTTGGTGCAAATTTGTTTGAAATCGATCGAATATGTTTCTCTCTAGCTTTGTATACATACAGACTGACATACAGACATTTTATAAAAACTACTTTTTTGAACTCAGGGGGTCCCGAAACGGATTTTTCACAAAAATCTCAACATCGATATTTTTTACGATCACTATACTATGAATGTAAAAAGGAAGAAAAAATGTCTTATAAACATAGGCCCGAAAACGCTTCGTTTTCCAGATAACCACCATTTTGTTTTTTGTACAAAATAATTCATATAAAGAGAACGGTTTGACTTGGGATGACGTTTAACCTGACAATGATATATCTCCAAAAAAATAAGAGATTAAATCCAAACATGCGTTTCAAATTTTCAAACCTAAATTACTCAAAAACTGTACATTTCAACAAGAAATGTCAAGACACCTTTTTTGTAGCGCTTTTGACTCCCTATCGGATGGTGTATAACTGTAAAAAGAATCGGATGAATGATAATAGTTAAATTATGCGTAATAATTGGTTCGTTCAACCCGGCATTCTATACCAACACAGTAAATACTACAATATTGTATGTACATTTACTGTCATTATCTTTAAAGGGTAAAGTCCTTAAAGGTTGTTTTTTCATCCTGTATTAAGATGCTTTGCCCTGACTAAATGACTGACTGACAGAATCAACGAAGAGGAAAAACCGCTTAAGATACAAATACGAAAATTAAAAGGTATATTCTTATAAGTGCATAGACGCACACTAAGAAAGGATTTTGCAAAGTTTGTATTTTAAAGAGTAATAAATGGTACCAGGAACTGGCACATACTTTCTCACAAACATATTTAAATTATTAAACAGATTCACTGTGACTTCGTTATTGTAGGAGGGGTAGGAGAGGTGATTTCAAACTAGGAGATTAACTAATAAATATTATTATTATTATTAGCTAGAGAGAAAACTATTCGATCAATTTCGAACAAATTTGCACCAAAGACGTCTATTAGGCCTGTATAGATGCACGAAAAAAGTTTTGAAAATTTTTGAAAAACAACCCCCTTTTTTGGTTTAACAACCCCCAAAAATAAGTTATTATTAGCTAAACAAGAATTTTGAGAGAGATACGGTTTTCTGCTTATGGTAGGGTACATTAAGGGCTACAAATAAGCCAAATTTGATCAAAATTGTTAGAGCCGTTTTTTTATAAAAAAATAATAACTGATTTTCGGGGGGTTTTTTGGCCAAAAAGGGGTTTGATTTTCAAAATTTTCCAAAAACCTTTTTTGTGCATCTATAAAGGCCTAATTTACATGTTTGGTGCAAATTTTTTTGAAATCAATCGAACAGTTTTCGCTCTAGCTTTGTATACATACAGAGATACAGACATTTTGTAAAAAACACTTTTTTGGACTCAGGGGGTCCCAAAACAGATATTTCCACAAAAATCTCAACATCGATTTTTTTGCGATCACTATACTTTCTATATACTATATATAGTGTAGTGAGAATGTAAAAACAGTGAAAATTCATCTAAAACATCTGTTAGGTAAAGCATGGCATAATTAATGATTTTACTACGAGCAAGCTAATATGAAATGGCAAAAAAATCTGTATTTTTTTAAAGAGTGAATCCCAGCAAATACTTAATTGCATGTCTCAGTTACATATTCAGTCCAGTTTCTGTCATTGATTGTCAGTCCCATATTTCTAACGCTGCTGTGATATTCTAATAATTCACGTTCAATTTTAAGTTTGGGTAAATTGTTTGAGTATATTGTCTACATCGGGGAGTGTAAAGTCGTAAGTCATGCTCTTCAGCCCGTAGGTAAGTACTTTGATGTCACCTATATATACAGAGCGCTAGTGAACTCTCTTAAAATTTTTTTAGATATGTTCTTTGGGTTAAGACAAACAAAAAATACCGTATAAACATTTGTCTAAAATTCCTAGATTTCTGTCTGTCGGTCTGTATGTGTTTTTTACAAATGGTTATAACTCAAAATCTATTTAAGTTCTTGAAACTAGGTATAAATGTGTACATTAGTAAGTAGAATAACTCTTTATATCTTATTTGCTGTAACTAAAGCCGTTTTAAAATGGCGGCCGTTTAAAAATGTCAAACCTAAATTATTCAAAAACCGTACATTTTAACAAAAAATATCAAAAAACCTTTTTTGCAGCCCTTTTCATTATCTATAGGATGGTGCAACTGTCAAAACAATCGGATAAAAGATAGTAGCAAAGTTAAAAATAATGACAGAAAATGTAGGGCCTACATACAATATTGTAGTATTTATTTACTGCGTTGGTGTACTGTAGGATGCCGGGTTGAAGAAACCAATTATTACACTCAACGTAACTATTTTCCTTCATCCGATTGTTTTGACAGTTAGACCATCCGATAGGGAATCAATAGGGCTACAAAAAAGGTGTTTCGAATTTTTTTGTTAAAATGTACGGTTTTTGAGTAATTAAGGTTTGAAATTTTAAACGGCCGCCATTTTAAAACGGCTTCAGTTACAGCAAAGACGTTTTAAGCAGTTATTCTACTTACTAATTTACCCATTTATAGCTAGTTTCAAGTTTCTAACTTAAATAGATCTTGAGTTATAAAACCAGTTGTAAAAAACACATACAGACCAACAGACAGAAATCTAGGAATTTTAAACAAATTTTTATAGGTTTTTTTTTGTTGTTTGTCTTGACCCAATAAAGAACATATCCACAATTTTTTTTAGTTCACTAACACCCGGTATATATATAGACTATAAGTTAAATATAAATATTTATCACTAGGCCTATTTGACCAGTATGAAATACTACTTTGCCGTATCATATTTTGGTCTTATTTTATAACTTGAAAATTGCCTCTCTTTTATATAAAAATAAAAAATCTCTGCCCTAATCAATCGTCATTCCAGTGAAAATATCATATTATACAATAATTTGTTTGCATTTGCTTAGCCGCGAGTCGCCGCGGGTATTGGTGAGCGAAGCAAGCAGGGGCGGAGTGTAATATATTCAGGATAGCAAGATTTATAACCATGCCATATTTCATTGTTAAACATCTATTCGTTCCAGAGAAAATCGGCTGTTTTAGGCCTACTACAGACTGTTAGCTAGATCGAGCTCAACAGTTCTTAGAAAAATAAATATACCTCTTTTGCGATCATTTTACGAATATTTATTAACAGACGAAACGAGTTAATTGGATATTAATGTACGCTAACATTTGCAAACGAGTTTTCCGATGTAGGCTAGTCATCAATTGGCTTTCGATATTTCTAGGTTGTTATTAGAAAGTTCAAATGAGGTTTCGAAATCTGCGTCTACCTCTTCAGCACAAATGCCATCTTATATGACTAGAGTTCATTCAAATTCATATGTCAAGTAATAATAAACATCTTTATCCACTGCTTACGTAATATTAGGCAACAGAAATTCGTTCTGTTGACAGTGTTTCTATTTGAGTGTGAAGTATTGTGACCCAGCCTCTGCAAAACACCTCTAGAGGGACTTAACACGTAATGGTTTTACTTTCTCACTATACTATAGTATAGAGAAAGTATAGTGATCGCAAAAAAATTAGATGTTGAGATTTTTGTGAAAATATCCGTTTTGGGACCCCCTGAGTCCAAAAAAGTGGTTTTTACAAAATGTCTGTCTGTATGTCTGTATGTATGTCTGTATGTATGTCTGTATGTATGTCTGTATGTCTGTATGCCTGTATGTCTGTATGTATACAAAGCTAGAGCGAAAACTATTAGATCGATTTCAACCAAATTTGCACCAGACATGTCCAGTAGGCCTGTATAGATGCACGAAAAAGGGTTTTGAAACATTTTGAAAAACAACCCCATTTTTTGCCAAAAAACCCCCAAAAAATCAGTTATTATTTTTTTATAAAAAAACGGCTCTAACGATTTTGATAAAATTTTGCTTATTTGTAGCCTTTAATGTGCCCTACCATATGCAAAAACCCTCATCTTTCTAAAAATTCTCGTTTAGCTAATAATAATAATAATAACTGATTTTTGGGGGTTTTTTTGGCATAAAGGGGTTTTTTTTCAAAATTTGTCAAATCCTTTTTACGTGCATCTATAAAGACCTAATTACTTGACTTGTACTTGTGACTTGTAGGGTGAGGTAGGAGAGGTGATAATAAAATAGGAGATTAACAAATAACAATTATTATTATTATCTAGAGAGAAAACTATTCGATCGATTTCAAACAAATTTGCACCGAACATGTCTATTAGACCTGTATAGATGCACGAAAAAAGTTTTTAAATTTTTAAATTAAATTTAAAATAACCCTCTCTTCGGCCAAAAAATATTTTTTATTATTATTATTAGCTAAATGAGAATTTTTAGAAAGATGAGGTTTTTTGCATATGGTAGGGTACATTAAGGGCTACAAACAAGCCTAATTTGATCAAAATCGTTTATTTACAACAAAATAATAACAGATTTTTGGGGTTTTTTGGCCATAAAGGGGGTTGTTTATCAAACGTTTTCAAATCATTTTTACGTGCATCTACAAAGACCTAATTGACTTGTTTGGTGCAAATTTGTTCGAAATCGATCGAATAGTTTTCTCTCTACATAATAATAATAATAATAATATTTATTAGTTAATCTCCAACTTTAATAAAAGTATACGAAGCTAGAGAGAAAACTATTCAATCGATTTCAACCAAATTTGCACCAGACATGTCCAGTAGGCCTGTATAGATGCACGAAAAAGGGTTTTGAAACATTTTGAAAAACAACCCCCTTTTTGACCAAAAAACCCCCAAAAAATCGGTTATTTTTTTTATATAAAAAAGGGCTATAACGATTTTAATAAAATTTTGCTTATTTGTAGCCTACCATATGCAAAAACCCGCTTTTTTTATTTCTAAAAATTCTCGTTTAGCTAATAATAATAATAATAACAGATTTTTGGGGTTTTTTTTTGGCATAAAGGTTTTTTTTTCAAAATTTTTCAAATCCATTTTACGTGCATCTATAAAGAACTAATTGACGTGTTCGGTGCAAATTTGTTCGAAATCGTTCGAATAGTTTTCTCTCTAGATAATAATAATAATATTTATTAGTTAATCTCCAACTTTAATAAAAAAAACTCTCCTACCCCACCCTACAAGTCACAGTGAATCTGTTTAGTAATTTAAATATGTTTGTGAGAAAGTATGTGCCAGTTCCTGGTACCGTTTATTTCTTTTTAATTTGACCAGAGATTGCGGACAAACTATATGAGAATGCGAATAGGAAATATGAGCTATTGCAGTGACCATTATGGTAAGACCTAAGGTCGGGAGTAGTAAATGAGCACCGATCATGGTCTCCAGAACATGTTTTGGGTTGTCATTAAAAATGTTATATATATATATATATATATATATACCCGGTTTTATGTATGTGTATATATATAAATATGTGTGTGTGTGTGTGTTCACACTCTAGCAGCCGCATTTTAATTGAGATTTGGTACACTGGTTGTCTATGACGCTCGTATAAAATTCAACAACCAGAAGCACGTTTTTTGACCGGAAGTAACTACTTATTGAGATTTTTTGTACGAGAACGAAACTTTTTTTATAGTTTTACCTAAAAAAAATAAAATAAATGTAGGATATAATTCTGCACATTTTGTTTTTTTGCGCGACCTCATAGCTCACTTGGTTCCCCAAAAAACGATCAAAACGTAAAATACCATTAAAACACTAGGTTCAAATCCACGTGGGAGGTTTTACCGTGGGGGGGCGTCTTCTGATCCTAGGCCGACGGCTGAGAGTGTACACTGCGAGCGGAGGAGAGTGTACACTCCATAATTCGAGTGGAACGAAGGAGCACGTGAGTCGACGTTTAAATCATTCCTTAAAGTCCTTATGCCATTATTCATTAAGCAAAATTTTAGTCAGTATGTCAATTTTTTTAGTTTGTTTACTTTAATTCCTAATATCAGTACCTCGCCTACTTTAATTCGTACTACTTCAATTCGTAGGCCTACTATTGGTTGTTCGCCTACTTTAATTCTAAAACAACTAGTTACCACCTGCTTTAATCGCTCCTACTAGTACTTTATCTGCTGCAATTATCCTTGCATAGTTTAAATCGTAGGTACTACTAGTTCTCGACATTAACCCTTTCAGTCCCAGGCATTTTCTCCGAATTTGAAAGGATTTCATAAAAAAATCTGTATTTTTGTTATTTGATAAGATATCATCATGATTTTTTAATTCCATTTATTTTAATAGACCTATAAGTAATATTTTCTACTATAAACATTTTTCTAACGTACCGAAAAATTTAGAAAAAATAAAATTACATACCATAACAAAAAGTTTTTTATAAAATTTCCAGTTTGCATAAAGAAAACAGTTTGGAAAAAAATATATTACTTGAAAACTTGCATATCACTTTAAGACACATTTTGTTGTATACTTATGTTAAAAATATCTTGCTAAATAAAAAAGTTACACCACTATTTCTAAATAACAAAGTTTTAACCCGAAGAAAAGAATTCGCTTAAGGGGCGAGATAGGCAATTTGTTTGCTTTGTAAAGTAGCTAAGAGAGCTTTATTCTGTACAAGCCTTAGTGGCCTAGAGGTAACGTGGGGTCTTCCTGATCAGAAGATCCCAGGTTCGAATCTCGCGAGACCAGGAAGCTTTTCATATCTGTGGTTTGAGGGTAGGAGGGCGGAAGTAAAGCAAACGGTGGTAAGAACTATAGTTATTTTTGTTATTGGGTTTCAAATGCTCAAACAATGTTACAAAAAAAAATAGAAAATTCACAAAATATGATGTCCTCTGCAGAGGACACTGGGTCTGAAAGGGTTAAAATTCCCCCTACTACTTTAATTGTAATATTACATAAGTATAATATCTCAAGAACAATAAATGGTAGGAACAAACTAAACAAATTTAATAAATGACTCAAATTTTGCTTAATGAATGATGGCATAAGGACTTTAACGAATGATTTAAAGTCGACGCACGCGCTCCTTCGTTCCACCCGCGACAGAAAAACTCGCTTTACAGTAACTTAACAGTAACAACTAGAAACATGAAATTTTACCATTATTACCACAAAATTCGCATGTAGTCATTTCCATAAAACTGTAAAAATTCAATTAATAATCATGGAATCTTAATAATATATGCACCATTATTTAGGAGATAAAATTTAGCAATTTTTTTGTCTGTTGTAAATTTAAGGATTTCAAGATATTGAGATTTATAAATTAAAAATGGCTGCCATTTTGAAATGGTACAAGGAATAAACTTGATATTCCATAACAAAATGGGTCTTATTCGATGTAGTATATGTACCGTGTTTGAAGTTGATATCTTCAGAGGTTCCTAAGATATAACGTATTAAGTAAAAAAAAACGTATAGACAGACAGACGGGAAAACTAAACGTTTAGGTCTCACCATAAGGGTCGCTCCAATAGATCATCTTTACTAAGGAAATTTGTCTAATTAAGTGTTCAAGAAAGGCGTTATACCTAGACTAGCTGACCCGTACGGCGTTGCCCGTGGTGGTCAGTATTTTCAGTCTTTTTAACGAAATTGTATTCTTTTTAAGTGTTTAGTCAGTAAGTGGTAAACCCTTTCTTAGAGAGCGCCTAAGGCCCTAGAGGAAGCTACATACCAAATTTCCATCCAATCTGTTCGGTAATTTTTGAGAAATCGTGATTTAGTAATTTTTACCCCCCCCCCCCCCCCAATCCCTAAAACCCCTTTCTAGTCAACCACCATCGCCCTAGAGGAAGCTACATACCAAATTTCATTCTAACCCGTTCGGTAGTTTTGAAGAAATCGTGATTTAATAACTTTGATCCCCCCAAACCCCCCTAAAATTTTGAATTTTTTCAAACCCTTTCTTAGTAAGCACCTATGGCCCTATTAGGAATCTACATACTAAAATTCATTCCAATCCGTTCGGTAGTTTTTGAGAAATCGTGATGAGTGAGTGAGTGGTATTTCGCTTTTATATATATAGATTAGAGGGTTCCGCTCACTGCTTACCAACCCAAAAATTTAAACAGATTATTGTTTATTATTCAGTCGTTCTGCTAACACATGAAAAAACGCCTCAAAAGCGCAAAGAATAACTGGAAAAACGTCAATATCAGGCGTAATTTGAGGATGATCAAAAACGCATTGAAAACGCAAGGAAAAATGCAAAAACGCCTATTTCTGGCGTAATTTTGGGAGAATCTCAAATATTTTTTAACATACTACTTTTAGGCCTTAAACGAACCTAAGTACCAAATTTCAACATTTTCTGCCAATTAGTTCTCGAAAAAGCTGAGAAAACGCAAAAATCGCTAGAAAAACGCGAATATTGGGCGTATCTTTGGGATGTTTTCAAAATCCGTTCTTAGTGCGCGTCTAAAGGTCCAACTGAACATGCATGCCAATTTTGAACTCATTTGGTTCAGTAGATTTTTAGTTCTGCTGATGAATGAATGAATGAATGAATCAGTGCCATTTCGCTTTTATATAGATAGATTGATATTAGTGATGACTAAATACTAAGTCATTTAAGTTGCATTATTTTTTGTTATTTATTTAGTTATTAATGGTGTGCTTTGAGTCACGCACTAATAGTTCTCTATATTTTTGTAAAAAACTACGTACAGTCACTATCACAGTTATGTCAGAGAACTGGCATCATAACTGGCCACTTTGGTGGGACTTCTAACTAATCTATATAATATATAAAAGCGAAAACCCACTGACTCACTGACTCACTCAGCACGATTTCTCAAAAACTACCAAACGGATTGAAATGAAATTTGGTATGTAGCTTCCTCTAGGGCCATAGGTGCTCACTAAGAAAGGGTTTGAAAAAATTCGAAATTTTAGGGGGGTTTTGGGGAGATCAAAGTTATTAAATCACGATTTCTTCAAAACTACCGAACGGATTGGAATGAAATTTGGTATGCAGCTTCCTCTAGGGCCATAAGTGTTCACTAAAAAAGGGTTTTAAAAAATTGGAAATTTTAGGGGGGTTTGGGGGGTCAAAATTACTAAATCACGATTTATCCAAAATTACAGAACAGATTAGAATGAAATTTTGTATGTAGCTTCCTCTAGGGCCATAGGCGCTTGTTAAGAAAGGGTTTGAAAAAATTCGAAATTTTAGGGGGTTTTGGGGATCAAAGTTATTAAATCACGATTTCTTCAAAACTATAGAACGGATTGAAATGAAATTTGGTATGTAGCTTCCTCTAGAGCCATAGGTGCTTACTAAGAAAAGGTTTGAAAAAATTCTAAATTTTAGGGGGGTTTTGGGGGGATCAAAGTTATTAAATCACGATTTCTTCAAAACCACCGAACGGATTGGAATGAAATTTGGTATGTAGCTTCCTCTAGGGCTATAAGTGTTCACTAAAAAAGGGTTTTAAAAAATTGGAAATTTTAGGGGGGTTTGGGGGGTAAAAATTACTAAATCACGATTTCTTCAAAATTACCGAACAGATTGGAATGAAATTTGGTATGTTGCTTCCTCTAGGGCCATAGGCCCTCGTTAAGAAAGGGTTTCAAAAAATTCGAAATTTTAGGCGGGGTTTGGTTGGATCAAAATTATTAAATCACGATTTCTTCAAAACTACAGAACGGATTGGAATGAAATTTTGTACGTAGCTTCCTCTAGGGCCATAGGTTCTCACTAAGAAAGGGTTTGAAAAATTTCGAAATTTTAGGAGGGGTTTGGGGGGATCAAAGTTACTAAAATCATAATTTCAGATCTTTTATTATTATGACAATAGTGCTTTTATTATTTGAGATCTATATATATAAATGCCAAATACCACTCACTGACTGAACACTTAAAAAGAATACAATTACGTTAAAAAGACTGAAAATACCATCCACCACGGGCAATGCCGTACGGGTCAGCTAGCGTTTTATTAAAATTGATTGGTTCTAAAGTTTGATTTAATCGTATATTTAAACTAGAACCGACTGACTGACTGATTCATAACCAACGTATAGCCAAAACCACGATAGCTAGAGCCTCTATGTAGCAGTGCATAGAAAAGAAAGGATTTTGCAAAATATTGACAGAGAAAACAGCTGATTTCAATCAAAAGCTTAGCAAAAAATTCTAAGTGTGGCCTATACCGAACCAACACACGTTTTTGACTGCATTTACATTCATCACCATAGTAACCAACTTGGAAAATTTAGAATCGGTTAATTAT
>JAGFPH010007080.1:6729-19871 GCA_018207615.1 Philaenus spumarius | reverse complement strand
ACCGCCGCAAAATTTCGAAGTTTTTGAAAACCTTTCTTAGCGAGCACCTTCGGCTCTAGAGGAAGCTACGTACCAAATTTCATTCCTAACCGTTCTGTAGTTTTTGAGAAATCGTGATTTAGTAACTTTGACCCTCCAAACCCCCCTAAAATTTCGAATTTTTTAAAACCTTTCTTAGCGAGCACCTTCGGCCCTAGAGGAAGCTACGTACCAAATTTCATTCCTATCCGTTCTGTAGTTTTTGAGAAATCGTGATTTAGTAATTTTGACCCCCCAAAACCCCTCCTAAAATTTCGAATTTTTGAAACCTTATCTTAGTGAGCATCTATGGCCTTAGAGGAAGCTACATACCAGATATCTTTCCAATCCGTTCGGTAGTTTTGGAGAAATCGTGATTTAGTTACTTGACCCCCCACCAACTTTAAAATTTCTATTTTTTTAAAACCTTTTCTTAGCTAGCATCTATGGCCTAGAGGAAGCTACATACTAAATTTCATTCCAATCCGTTCGGTAGTTTTGGAGAAATCGTGATTTAGTAATTTTGACCCCCCCCAAAGCCCCTTTAAAATTTCGAATTTTTACTTTCCTTACCCTATACTAGGTAAGGTAAGTATTGCGATCGACCCAAAAATTCGATGTCGAGTTTTCATAATATCTTTACGTTTCAAGGCCCCCTGAGTCCAAAAAATGCATTTTTGGCAATTGGTCTGTCTGTGTGTCTGTGTGTGTGTGTGTCCGGAGTGCACAGGGCAAACGGCTGGAAGGATCGAACTGAAATTTACAGGATATCTTCAAACACGTAAACAATTAAACCCATGTAAATTTGAAGCAAATCGGAGGTGGTGTCTTACCGTGGGACCAGTTTTTAGCACATTTTTGGTATTTACTCCAAAACCCCTCTAACGATTTTGATTAAACTTTGCTAACATACTCTACTCAGACCCCCTTAACACGCTATGTACGCTATATACCCTTAAAAATTCGTTGAAAAAAGTTATTACAAAAACGCAAGTTATTTTGTTTGTATCTCCGAAATGGCTGGTCCTATCGACTTGAAAATGGTCTCATTCGATTCAGCGTCCAAAAGAATGTCAAAAAAGATACCCCACTCAACTTTTTCCATTTTTTCAAAAGTTGACCCCAAAAACGCCCTTTTTGGGGGCAAAAATTACTTTTTTTAAACTAGCCGTGTTTGGTATCGACCTTGACATTTTTGGGGGTGAGAAATCGATTGAGACCAAAATCAGGTTCGTGGGATTAACCGTTTTGAAGTTAGTACCGCTTTCTTCGAAACGGATACTCCTATTAACTCGAAAATGGTATCATCAATCTCTCGCTCGAAAAATTTGGTAATTGATACAGCATCTATTTTGGTAAGGAAAGTTGTGTGATGTGCACACCAGATGTTTTAAAACCCTTTCTTACCTAGCATCTATGGCCCTAGAGGAAGCTACATACCAAATTTCATTCCAATCCTTTAGGTAGGTTTTGAGAAATCGTGATTTAATAACTTTGACCCCCAAAACCCCCCTTAAAATTTCGAATTTTCGGAAACCCTTTCTTAGTGCGCGTCTAGAGCCTATAAAGAGAATTAGTGCCAAGTTTCATGTTTGTAGGCCTCGTGGTTTTGGAGAAACTGTGATGAGTCAATGAGTCAATGGTATTTGGCTTTTATAAGTATAGATTTGTTGTTGTTAATATACATTTAACTTTGATTTGTCTATCCGTGCAAAGCCGGATCGGGCAGCTAGTTAGTGCAAGTCTCGTTTTATTGCCGACTAGCTGGTATCTGGGCCTTCACGCGCAGATGCGGTTATATAAATAAAAGGACTATCGGGTAAATATTGTCCCTTATCATTACACGCTTTTGCAATTAAGAATAAATCGACCACGCAGCTGGACCGCTGACGTGAGTTGAGCAAATTTCCAAAATTAAATTTATATGCCTATGTTTTAGGATTTCAACCAACAATTTGGGAAATAGGTCTACTCACGAAAGCGTTGAACAGCTGTCTGTGTGTACGCAATATATTAGTAGAATTTGTTTCCTCCTAGTGGCCTCGCGAGTTTGCATCACACTTGGCTTTGAACTGGGTACTTTTATGGTATTTTACGTTTTTGTCGATTTTGGAGGAACCAAGCGAGCTATAAGGTCGTGTAAAAAACAAAATGCGCAGAATAACGTCCTACATTCATATTGTTAGAAAAAACTCTAAAATAATTTCATTCTCGTAGTAAAAATCTCAAAAAATAGTTACTTCCGGTCAAAAAACGTACTTCCGGTTGTTGGATTTTTTTGGCTAACGAACTCGTCCGAGCTACGTAGACAACCAACACGTGTACCAAATTTGGACCAAATCGGACTTAAAATGCGGCCGCTAGAGTGCGAACACATATATATATATATGAATTTTTTTGACACCCCAAAACGTGTTCTGGGGACCATGATCGGTGCTCATTTGCTACTCCCGACCTTGGGTCTCACCATAAGGGCCACTGCAATAGCTCATTTTTCCTATGGAAATTCGCTAATAAACGGTACCAGAAACTGGCACATACTTTCTTACAAACATATTTAAATTATTAACACGTTCACTGCTAAGGACGAACATGTGAACTTGACACTGAACACTAAAGCAGCCGACGCACAGTGCATTGCACGCCAACCCCTATATTGGGAGTATTTTCAATACACAGTGCATTGCGTGCTTCGCACGTCAACCCCCGTATTGGGAGTATTTTTAATCCACAACGCATTGCGTGCTTCGCACGCCAACCCCCGTATTGGGAGTATTTTCAATCCACAACGTATTGCGTGCTTCACACGCCAACCCCTATATTGGGAGTATTTTCAATGCACAGTGCATTGCGTGCTTCGCACGCCAACCTCCGTATGTAACCCCAACGTGAATTCATAATTGTATTAAAGGAGGAGGGGGGATAGTACATCAAAGTAGGAGAGTAACTATTAAATATAATTATTATTAAAGCTAGAGAGAAAACTATTCGATAGATTTCAAGCAAATTTGCACCAAACGTGTCAATTAGGCCTGTATAGATGCACGAAAAAAGCTTTTGAAATTTTTTGAAAAAAACCCCTGTTTGGCCAAAAAACCCACAAAAATAACTTATTATTATTATTAGCTAAACGAGAATTTGTTTAAAGATACGGGTTTTTGCATGTGGTAGGGTACATTAAGGGCTGCAAATAAGCCAAATTTGATCGAAATCGTTAAAGCAGTTTTTTTAAAAATAATAATTGATTTTTTAGGGGTTTTTTGGCCAAAAAGGGGGTTGTTTTTCAAAAGTTTTCAAAACTTTTTTTTCGAGCATCTATACAGGCCTAATTGACATGTTTGGTGCAAACTTGTTCGGAATCGATCGAATAGTTTTCTCTCTAGCTTTGTATGCATGCAGGCAGAAATTTTGTAGAAACCACTTTTTTGGACTCAGGGGTCCCAAAACGGACATTACCACAAAAACCTCGATATCGATCTTTTTGCGATCACTATACTTTCTCTATACTATAGTATAGATTTCCCAAAATGGAAAATTTTGGGGGCAGCTCAAAAATGTTAAATGCAACCCCCTGCCTTGTGACCCCTCATTTTAAAGGTATTGTTACACGAATGCAAATGACGAAAACTAGAGGTCTCTATTCCTCTATCTTATTTCTATCTTAAGTTATTTTCGGTTAAAGACGAGAAGATGAGAATGAGGGGTGTCTCCAGACTTTTAGTTCACCCTGTATATTATACTAAGGAACGAAACAAAAAATGAAGGTTCATTTAGACTTTTCTCTTTCGAATGACAACGCGTTCTTCGGTATATTAAAAATTTTGAAAATTATAAACTGTTCACGATTGCACAAAGATGACTCACGCGACCTAACACTAGAATCTCTTACTCCCACGTACAAAGGACGAATTCTTTTTTTTAAATAGCCCTCCTTGTTTAGGCTATAATTAATTGTAGTTGTAATTCATAGCGTCAGTAGCAGATGTTAGGTTGACGCAACGGCAAGTAGCCTAATTAGTTCCCTCAAAATGTATGGCGAGAATAAGCACGCAAAAAAAATCATTTCTAAAACAAATAACTTAGTGCAGTCCATCAGGTCCACACATCAACTTCCAACTATAATACATATTGTTGACTAGAGGCGCTGGCCCTGCGGTGACAGTGAAAACCACAAAATCCCTAATTTTGTTCAATATTTTTACATTTTTTTCAATTTTTCAATAGGAATTTTTACGGAAATGATGATTGATTAATAGAGAGGCACTTGGTTCTAAGTTGGGTGGGGGGGGGGGGGTAGCTGTGACCTACACATTTTTACATTTTTTCAAATTTTTAACAGGAATTTTAAATATTTTTGGACTAAAAACTGGCCTAAAATATTCTCTGAAAAGTCCTCTACATGTTTATGAAAGTTTCGTCAAAATCGGTTCAGCCATTCCGGAGATTAGCCGGGACAAACAGACAGACAGACATAAAATGTATAAATGCGTGTTTACGTTTTGGTAATGTAATGAATAACAATATGAGCTTAGAGACAAGCTTATATTTTGAAATCACACACACACACTTCAATTTTATATAGTCTGCATGTGTAAATAATCTTATCTTCTAAAGCGAGAGATAATTGTCTGTCTGCTAAATGGATCTGGAATCTCCGTCTAAGGATTTTTGATTTTTTGATTTTATATGGGGCTTTTGGCCACAAGAAATCGATTGGAAATGGTCACCAGTCTGGGAAAATTCGTTTTCTACGTCTTTTTATTAAATTAAAAAGTGAAATTTGTCCATTTTAAACAATACAAAGCACAGCTGATGCAAATGTTTTCAATTCCATTACAATAATCATTTGTTTTCTTGTAAACTGTATTTTATTAGAGGTAAGCCTAATTTTGTATCTATTTATAGTTACCATGGCAACGAATACTTCTGCAAAATAAACATACCCTTTATTTAGTTGTTTAATGTTATAGGCCTAACCTAAACGATGTTCACAAAAATTTTCAATAATAGTTATTGACGTGAGCGAACTAGGCCCTAGGCCTAAATCGATATTGAAATATTAAACTTTAATTTAGGCCTGACTTATTTCTGAGGCATAGCGTTGAGATTGTGGTTAATCCTTTAAACTGTATTTTTATTACAGGTAAGCCTAATGTTGTATATACCCTTTATTTAGTTGTTTAATGTTATAGGCCTAACCTCAAAACTCAATAATCCAATATTTATTATTGAAATCATAGCCCTGCTTATAATCGAGCTTTAGCTCGGTCTCCTGGTACTGATATTAATTCGACCACGCAGCTGGACCGCTGACGTGAGTTGATCAAATTTCCAAAATTAAGTTTATATGCCTATGTTTTAGGGTTTCACAACCAACAATACTCACGAAGGCGTTGAACAGCTGTCTCTGTGTACGCAATATATTAGTAGAATTTGTTTGCGCCTAGTGGCCTCGCGAGTTTGCATCACTTGGCTTCGAAACGGGTACTTTTATGGTATTTTACGTTTTGTTCGATTTTGGGGAAACCAAGCGAGCTATAAGGTTGCGTAAAAAAAACAAAATATGCAGAATAACATCCTACATTTATACTTTTAGAAAAAACTCTAAAATAATTTCATTCTCGTAGTAAAAATCTAAAAAAATTTACTTCCGGTCAAAAAACGTACTTCCGGTTGTTGGATTTTTTTGGTTAACGAACTCGTCCGAGCGACATAGACAACCAACACGTGTACCAAATTTGGAACAAATCGGACTTAAAATACGGCCGCTAGAGTGCGAACACATATAACTATATATATAAAAGCGAAATACCACTCACTCACTCACTGACTCACTCATCACGATTTCTCAAAAACTACCGAACGGATTGAAATGAAATTTGGTATGTAGCTTCCTCTAGGGCCATAGGTGCTCACTAAGAAAGGGTTTGAAAAAATTAAAAATTTTAGGGGGGGGGGTTTGGGTGGATCAAAGTTATTAAATCACGATTTCTTCAAAACTACCGAACGGATTAGAATGAAATTTGGTATGTAGCTTCCTCTAGGGCCATAAGTGTTCATATACATATATATATATGAATTTTAATGACACCTCAAAACGTGTTCTAGAGACCATGATCGGTGCTCATTTGCTACTCCCGACCTCCGTAAGGGCCACTGCATAGCTCATTTTTCCTATGAAAATTCGCTAATAATAATATTCTGGATCTAAAAGTACGGTAATGTAAAATTATAAATGTTTAAAAAGGCCTAGATTTTCATAAAGTATTTTACAATTTTAAATCTTGTAGGCACAAAAAAAAAGAATTGTTATATGAACAATATTCATTCATTCTCATATTTTGCATTTATAAGTACGACAATACACAAAATTATAAATGAAGGGCTGAGAAGCCAAGGGGTATAAGTGTAGTGAAGTCAGTTTAGAGAAAACTCAGTTTAAAGTTAAACTGTTATGATCAAATCCAGGTAAAACCACGATCACTAAAACTAGTATTTTTAATTGCTAGGTTCTGGACTAACATAATAACAAAGATTAATTTGATTTTCATACTCTTATTCTTTGCTATTAGCCAATATTTGACAAAAGCCGTCACTTGTACCCCTGGGCTGTTAACACGTTCACTGCTAAGGACGCACATGTGAGCTTGACACTGAACACTATGAGAAGCGGCCGACGCACAGTGCATTGCGCGCAAACTCCCGTATTGGGAGTATTTTCAATACGCAATGCATCGCGTGCTTCGCACGCCAACCCCCGTATTGGGATAATTTTCAATACACAGAGCATTTGCGTGCTTCGCATGCCAATTTTAAACCTATGGTGCTACGGACGCACATGTGCGTCTGCTTTAAAGTATTATTGATTATTACGTAGACAGGTTCTAAAATTTAAAATCAAGTAATTTCATTTAGGCTATAAATATAAAAAATAATTCGACCACGCAGCTGGACCGCTGATGTGAGTTGAGCAAATTTCCAAAATTAAGTTTATAGGCCTATGTTTTAGGGATTCAACCAACAATTTAGGAAATAGGTCTACTCACGAAGGCGTTGAACAGCTGTCTGTGTGTACGCAATATATTAGTAGAATTTGTTTGTGCCTAGTGGCCTCACGAGTTTGCACCACTTGGCTTCGAACCGGGTACTTTTATGGTATTTTACGTTTTAGTCGATTTTGAGGGAACCAAGCGAGCTAAAAGGTCGCGTAAAAAAACAAAATGTGCAGAATAACTTCCTACATTTATATTTTTAGAAAAAACTCTAAAAACATTTAATTCTCGTAGTAAAAATCTAAAAAAATAGTTACTTCCGGTCAAAAAACGTACTTCCGGTTGTTGGATTTTTTTGGCTAACGAACTCGTCCGAGCGACATAGACAACCAACACGTGTATCAAATTTGAACCAAATCGGACTTAAAATTCGGCCGCTAGAGTGCGAACACACATATATATATGAATTTTAATGACACCCCAAAACGTGTTCTGGGGACCATGATCGGTGCTCATTTGCTACTTCCGACCTTGGGTCTCACCATAAGGGCCACTGCAATAGCTCATTTTTCCTATGGAAATTCGCTAATAAAAGGTCAGCTCCTAAGCATAGGAAATACGAAATTTGCGTAATAGTGAACGTGTTATCAGGAATTAGAAGTTATGTAATAAAACATAGGTTACAAGTAAATTGCCTATGTAAAGTAAAGCGACTTGCATCACATGCATCCCTTGGCTTCCAAGCTAAACAGCTCTTCTACGAAGTAGTTTTTTCCGCCACTAGATCTCAGCACATGAAAGACTTACAGTTATATTCTTTGGCCGCAAACATTTTAAAATGTCGAAAAAGCAGTTTCTGCACTTAACTCCATTATTTAAAAAATGTCACTTGTACCCCTTGGTTTCTCAGCCCTTCGAATTTAAGAAGCAGGTTTAGAATTTCATTAAATATTTTATAGTTTGAGATAATGCAGGCTTACACAAAGACTACTAGATAGGCTACAGAATATGAAAATATAAATAATTCGAACACGCAGATGAACAGCTTACGTTAGAAAATTCAATTTATATGTTTTTTCCATTTCAACCAAGTATTTGGGAAATTGATCCACTCACGAAGGAGCTGATTAGCTGTCTGTGTGTACGAAATATATTAGTAGAATTTGTTTGCACTAAAGCCTCCTGCTTTGAAAAAAATGGCTGGATCGAACTTTATGAAATTGAATCTCTTTCATATCATGTCATTAAAATACGCTTCGATTAACACCTCAAGGAAATCGATATCGTGTTTTATTCATGCGATTTCGTGAAGGGAAAATGTCTACGTTCGTACACGCGCGCGCGGGCGCGCACTCACCCTCACTATTTTTAAAAATAGTGTAAAAATCAATAGAGACCTTAAAAATAGCTTCTCACTTACGGTCGCATTAGAATGACTCCTCAATACTGGGAAGATAATTATTCATGTGCGAGTATTTCCAAACAAAATTACCATTCTGAATGAGTTACGTCAAAATCGAAGGATGATTTTAAGTTTTTAAGCCAATTTAGGTTAGTAATGCACTGCATCAAATAGGCCTACTAAGATCGCAACACGAATAAAAATTCAAGGTATTTTGTGACGTAGGTAGTCGTGTTATAAATCCTTAATTAGTCGGCAAATCCTTAATTTTGCAGGATCCCCAAATTCATAAAGTTTTATCCCTTTAAATTTAAATTCTACTAAATACTTTTTTCAGTTTTCAAAAAGTTTAAATACCTTAAGAGTTTATAATGATAACGGTAAAAAAACTGTCTTCTTGAAAATATCCACACATATTTTCATTATTTTGGGACAAAATCGAGTTAAAAAAAATCGATTGAAAAATTTGCAGGGACAGACAGATAAAAGAGAGCTAATAACAACGTGGTAGTAGGCCTACATTTAAAACTGTTTATGCCTATACTGTTATATTGTAGACTAGTTTGAACGACTTAAAATAATATTATTTTGTACAGTGAAATAATTTAAATAGTTACTGAAAAAAAGGTCTGCATTTAGAGTATTTTATATCGGCTTAAAGAAACGAGAACGTTCAGTTTATGATAAAAACTAAATGATTACATAATGAAGAACAAACCGGTTTAAACGTTTAATTTATTTATTGATTACCATCGTTATAAACTTACAACAAACTAGGTTATGTTGCTATAAACAAGAGCTTACTTGATTATCTTGTTCCATTGTTGCACAGCTGTTCACAGATTATAACGCGAGCACACTGAGGTCAAAGTCATGCTGTTCACACAAATAATTTATTCTTACTGTTCGGTTCGAATAGCAGAGAGAGGTAGAGTGGGGGGGAGTGTCGGTGTGAGAGAGGGTATTTGCATAGTTAGAAACTATGTTGTAGATATTTTTGAAAATCATGTCTGTAGATCGTACAAAACGTAACAGGTTCAAAAGTGTGTTGCATTTATGGAGTTAACTAACCTTATTTAAACACTGCCATCCAAATTATACAGATAAATACGTCAAATATGCAGCTTTAAAAAGCGTTTGTAGACCTACGTCTACAATCACAAAAACAAAAATAGGCTACCTTCGAGAAGTTGGATACTCGCCAACGTAGAGGGTTCAGATTAAACAAAATTAAAAATCCTGCCCTTATCGGCAATTCCAACAGTAAACATACCCAAATGATTGATTGTATATTTCGGCTCGCTTTGTGGTAATATTTCGGCTCGTACCACATGGTTTCAGCAAGGCGTTTTTAGCGAATTTCCAAAGGAAAAACGAGCTATGCAGTGACCCTTATGGTGAGACCCTAAGGTCCGTGAGTGGCCAATGAGCACCGATCATGGTCCCCAGAACACGTTTTTGAGTGTCATTAAACATTTTATATACAGTGTGTTTCTTAAATAACACGCCAAACTTCTGGAGTGGGTTCCTTACATAAGAATAAACTGAAAAGTTTATATAATTGAGTGCCTTAAAACTCTTCGTTTTCCAGATATCCGCCATTTTGTTTTTTTTTACAAAATAGTTCATATCTACAGAAATATTTGACTGAGTTCAAACTTGGCATGAAGTTTAACCTAACAATGTTCTATCTCAAGAAACATCAGCGATTATATCCAATCGTGCGTTTTAAACCTAATTACCCAAAAACCGTACATTTTAACAAAAACTGTCGACACCTTTTTCGCAGCCCTTTTGATTCCCTAACGGATGGTTTCACAGGCAAAACAATCGGATGAAGGATAATAGTTAAGGTATGTGTAATAATCGGTTTGTTCAACCCGGCATCCTATACCAACAGTAAATACAACAATATTGTATGTACATATGCTGTTATTATCTTTAACTTACCTATTATCATTAATTTAATTGTTTTGACAGTTACACCATCCGATAGGGAATCAAAAGGGCTACGAAAAAGGTGTCTTGACTATTTTTTGTTAAAATGTACAAGTCTTGAGTAGGTTTGACATTTTCAAACAGCCGCCATTTTTAAACGCATGATTTGATATAATCGCTTATTTTTCTTGAGATAGATCATTGTTAGGTTAAACTGCGTGCCAAGTTACCTCAATCAGTCAAACATTTCTGTGGATATGAATTATTTTGTAAAAAAAAATGGCGGATACCTGGAAAACGAAGCATTTCCGGACCCATGTGTATTTAACTGTTTTCTTTACTTTTACATGTAAAAGCTTAATTATGGTTTTAAAAAATTATCATAAAGCGTATTTGTAGATTTTTAAAAGTTATTTGCTTGTTTATTAGAGTTAAGAATTTCATTGGTTCAAAACGTTTCCATACCAAAATATCATCCGCTCAGATATTGTGTTTTTAAAACTTTATACCACTCTTTAAAATGTCTGTCTGTCTGTATGTATACAAAGCTAGAGCGAAAACTATTCGATCGATTTCAAACAAATTTGCACCAGACATGTCAAGTAGGCCTGTATAGATGCACGAAAAACGGTTTTGAAAAATTTAGAAAAACAACCCCCTTTTTGGCAAAAAAACCAAAAAAATCAGGTATTATTTTTTTATAAAAAAAACGGCTCTAACGATTTTGATAAAATATGGCTTATTTGTAGCCTTTAATGAACCCTACCATATTCAAAAAACCGCATCTTTCTAAAAATTCTCGTTTATCTAATAATAATAATAATAACTGATTTTTGGGGGTTTTTTGGCCATAAAGGGGGTTGTTTTTCAAAATTTTTCAAATCCTTTTTTCGTGCATCTACACAGGCCTAATTGACGTGTTTGGTGCAAATTTGTTCGAAATCGATCGAATAGTTTTCTCTCTAGATAATAATAATAACATTTATTAGTTAATCTTCTACTTTAATAAAAAATCACCTCTCCTACCCCACCCCTACAAGTCACAGTGAATCTGTTTAATAATTTAAATGTGTTTGTGAGAAAGTATGTGCCAGTTCCTGGTACCGTTTATTTTAGTTACGTTTGGTGTTTGAATAAAGAAATAAGTTGAAAATTATACCACCTGATACATTGTTAATGATTTATGTTTGTTAAATCTTATCTTATTAAACGAGCAATTCTTGTATATTTTCCATTCGCCTATACTTAGTGACTTCAAATGTGGTGTATACAAGAAGTTCAGAGTTTAAATTGTATGCGCATTTTTCCGAGTTAGTGCGCATTTCTGCGCAGACATAAGACCTAGCGCATTCGATTCCTAACGTAAAAAAACTCCTATATGAAAATTTTCATCAATATCGTTAGAGCCGTTAGCTAGATCCCCGAAATAAATTTATAAACAAATATTACAAGTTCGTTTAATAAGATGAGTTATATACGTCACAGTTCATTAGCCATTTCCGTGAAAATATCAGATTATACAATAATCTGTTTGTATTGGCTTCGCCATTGGTCGCAATCGGGTTTGGTGAGCGAAGCGAACAGGGGCGGAACACATAGTTCAGATATATACTAAACTAGGGGGGGACCCCTTCGTGCTCCGCACGCCAACCCCCAATGGAACCTTCTAAAAACAAAATGTTATGTTTTATTTATAATAAAGTTGTACGATTAATAATAACCTCAAAACTAAGATGATAAATAATGATAAATGTTCACATCAAATTATTTCTTACATTTGATAACAGCAATTATAATAATGTTTAAAATAACCAGCAACGCTCAGGTCTACACTTTAAACCCCTAACCTAAAAGCTAGAAATACAAAAATAATTGCTTCAAATTTTTAAATCAGCTGTTAATGGAAATATTGGAACAAACAGCTATATTATCTGTTATTTTATTCAATTGGTTGCTATGGTAATAAATGTAAACACATGTGTTTATTTATCATTTTAAGCCATAAAAATATAATTTACATTAACTGTCATATTATTTTACAGAACAGCTGTTTTATGTTTTTAATTTATTTATTTAATACCAAATGTTTTAAAGTAAACTGCAGAACAGCTGTTTTAGGTTTTTAATTTATTTATTTAATACCAAATGTAAACAAACCAGATGTTTTAAAATTCTCATGTATTTCTTATGGGGATTTTTCGTTTTTCGGGGACCTCAAAAACCCCTTAGTTTTCAATTTTAGAAAAAACTTATATTTTTCCCTCATTCCTTGAATCGATACCTTTAATTTGATACCTCTCCCATCATCCTCCGATTTACCAAATTCCCACAATTTTGAATCTAAAATTTCGCTTACAGAATTATATATAAGGATACTAAAACCAAAATGCTGGATAATGCGTTACCATACCTAATTTAATATGCTAATGCTATTTACAGCGCCAACGATCAGTTTTTTTTTTTTTAGGTTAACATCAAATAACTAAAAACGGGAGCCTACAACTAATTTGAACTGAAAAAATAATATTTAAATTTTAAATTTGTTAGTTTCATTGTAAGAATAATATTGTATTGTCCTGTCTTTATTTATTTATAACAATTCAAGTATTTACAATGTTTAGCAAATAAACAATATAAAAAAATTGGAAAACGGTTGACCCTAAAGGCCATCCATGTAACTTCCCGCTAAGTTTAATTACAACAAACACTATTTTTGGAAATTTTGAACTGCCATAACTTTTGAATGAATCAACCGATTTTTATGCGATTTGCGGCAATCGATGCAGTTTTTT
>JAGFPH010007079.1:34826-56420 GCA_018207615.1 Philaenus spumarius | reverse complement strand
TTCTTCTAGACAATGTTTAGCTATAGCTGATTTATCGGGCCGGTCGTTCTAGAATGTGATCAGCTATTCATTCAGTTTATTCTATGGACTGAACAAATCTATGGATTACGAAATCTTTGAACGGAATCTTTGAAATCAGCCATTGGATGGAGAGTTTGGCAATTAAATATTGCCGTAAGTGACAGTACGTGTAAAACACGGTCTGTTTCTCGGGTCCCAATAATTGGGATGACGAAAAATGACGATAGTACATAGTTTTAAATTGTTTCGTTCAAACAGTGCGTGGTAAACGTAATTACCGATCCAACGCATTGTGCTGCCACGCTGAGGGAAATCGAGAAACTGGAAAAAAGTCCCGACTCCCGAAACACGTGTACTTTCGAGTGAGCTTTCAGACTGTCCTGTTGTTCTGTTCGTTGCATTGTGTTCTGTTGTGTTTTATCAACTCCAAAATATTTGATTGACCTGCTAAGTAAATTCACAGCTTCAGCACACAAATAAATTTGACTTTAGACAACATGGTGCACATAGTATGAATATTATTTATTTAGACCAGAGCCACCACAGTATTTACCGCCCAACAAATTTTTAGTGTGTATAAAATTTGATTGTATAACAAATTTTTAGTGTGTATTCACTTATTAATCTGTGAATGTTAAGACGTAAAGAAATAAATCTTTCTGTCGTTTGTTTGTCAGATTGTAAATCTTCTATTGATGGTCCCCCACAACAGGATTTTCCTTTGGGGGTTCCTAATTTTGTTTTTATTTCAGACTATTTGTATATGTGTATTATTATGATTTTTTTTTGTAAATTGAAATCTAATTTTATAAATTATAGTAGTTTTGAAGTAGAACAAAATAAATTTAAAAAAATAATAATAAGGACCATATAAGGAGATATGTTCGTGCCTGTACGTTCCAATGTTTTATTTTTATTATACAGACACTACATAATTACATTTTCAGAGATTTAATTGTTTTTAATTTTTCAAATAAAGTTTAATTAATGGTTGGCAGATCACCTGTTTAGGTTGATCCAAATAATTCTGCCTCAACCTATACATTTATTCCTAAAAACTCTCTCTCAAACAAAAAATAATACGGTATTTGAAATGAAAACTTTTATAGGCAACCAAAAAGTTTTAAAATTTTACTAGCGGTGAATCGTATTTTACCGTCACGCTCTACTATATATAGTACACATGTGTATATAGCAGAGTATATACTTGGTAATACCTCTGAAATGGACAGTTGCTTCCTCATTTCGTAATTGTTTTAAAATACCGTAGTTTACTAGGTAATACTTCTGAAATGGACATTGTGCTTCCTCATTTTGTAAGTTGTGTTATTTTTATCTTGTCACATTTACAATTGAAATCTAAAAAATTTAAAATAACATAAACAAGATTGTTTATGTTCATGACAGTTTTCACTTCTGTCGGCAGTCCCACGACTGCTATTTATTACTTTTTTTAAAACATTTTCTGACAACTTAGTTGATAATCGCTGGAATATTTTATACTATATTTTAGAAATCTTCAGTAAACATTAAAAGAAATATACGGATGGAGTTATTTCTAAGCTTTAGCTTTTTAGTCTATTTTGCTAACTGAATTGACAATTAAGATGAAGGTAAGTTTAATATCAAACACATCCCCAACTGTTTTCTTTCTTTTATTTATTCAGAAATTATTTTTAATTTCTTTATTATTATTAATTTCTTTTTATGTATAGAAGAATCGAAAGGTATCTCTGGTTCAGTTTGACTGATGAGTTTCACTATGATGAGTTTGGTCCATATCCTTTTCGAACTAGATATATCAGATGTACCTCTGATGAGAAGATAAACCTCTTCCTTATAAGAAAAATCCTAAAATTCTAGTTTCTCTTAAAAATCCTTGAAAAATTCCCACTATTAGTGACTAAAAACATTTACAGAAACAGATTAGGAAAATTAATAGAAACGCACACTACATTTTTGTTTTACCTCTACCTTTGATTATCCTCTACTAACAGAACATACTTTAATAATAGAAGCAAAAAAAAAATAGCAGAGTAATTTCAAGTCATATGATATTATGATAAAAATGTGCATTACGTCTAAACAGAAAGTTTAGTGAAATTTTTAAGTGCTGCATTGTAGTCCAAGCTGGCCAATATATTAGGCAAAAAGAAGAAGAAGAAGAAAAAAAAGTTTCACTTCAACATCAAACCATTTAATAATAAGTGTTTTATAATATATATTCCTACTTATTTTATTATATTGTTTTACATTACACAGTTTTTATACTTATCAGCCATTCTGTTTATCGTTTTGTTTTACCAATGTAACCTAACGTTAACATTTTACATATATCTGCGTAGACGTATGATTTTTTTAACTCCCTTTGAGTGGAGGCGATATAGCGTACAAAAAATAATAAGAACATATATTTGTAAGTAATTTTTTGTCTTTATTTTAATGTAGCATCACTATTTTTACGTAAATTGCTTACTTTGTAAGTTATAAGCAAACAACAACCCCAAAAACTTGTGTTTTTAGTGGGTTTTTGATGTTTTTTTATATTTGCTGAACAACTTTAGATTCGTGTTCAGCAACCTAAAAAACATAAAGTGAGCCACTAAAAACAATAATTACACCAGCGTTTTCTTCTTCAAAATACCATTTTACTGGACTAGAACAATATTATAGGCGGAAGTGCGTTTTGGCGGACCATGTGTCCGCAACAACGTGATCCCGGATTTTCGTAAGTCTAAATTATCGGAAACCGAGAAACAAAACCGTATGTCCCCACCCTAAATAGGCTAAAATTCTCGGAATGGTCTCAAAGTTCAGGAAAAATATTCCCGTCGGCAATATCCATAAGGCTGTGCAGTGTGTATCATAAAAATATTATTTATAATTTTCCCTCTCAGATTACATGAGCGGTGTGTCTCAGATGTTTACCACCATCTGGTCTTCTGGTGGGAAAATGCTTTAACGCGATTGGTTGCCGCCAATATACATCTAACCAAGACAGAAACGAATGAATTGACTTAATTACTTATACTTTACAATTATATTGATCACATTGGATACAAATACACATTTTAAACTAACAAAAGAGACGTGTAGAATTTCTTTATTAAATGTATAGCAACTGTTAACCTATAAGAAACACAAAATTAGTCTTAGAAATTAAATTTGACTAATTTCAAATCAAATTGTCTCATTTTTGATTGGTTGAAAATTTTCCCTCTAGATTCAGTTCGCGCATTTTATCGATATAAAAGAAAATCAAGCGGTTAAAACCCACATTCGTTGTACTCACCACGTAAGGTTCTATTGTAAGCTATTGTAAATTATAACATTATTAAATTCTCTTTTATACGAAGATGTCGGTGACCACTATTCTACCAAAGGAAAATGTGAACATTTTAACTGCATCGACTGAAAAACTGTCTATACTTGGAAAAGTAAGTAAATATTTGTTGGTACCTAACCTGTTTTTAACTACTTTCCTTCCAGGTAAAGGGCCTATAGTTATATGAATTAATCCTTTGTTTTGTTTCAGACTGAACTAAATAACACAAACTCAGGCACAAAAGTTAAATCCTCTACAATTTTAAAAGAAAATAAGAATATAACTAATATTCTGAAAGGTGGAGAGAATAATGTAAGTAATTTTGTTATACTATCATTTTAAATAGTAGGCCTGCATCTTTATCATCAATCTATATTCTGAGCAAAACTTATATAAAGTACAAAGGCATTAGAATAAAATTCCAAATAAATAAATCTACTTTAGGTGTAAATTTACTTTAGTAGGATAGGCTAGGCTAGCTGACCTTTTCTATTAAAAAGTAGTTATGCCAACCTAAGCACATTGTACTGTTGAATGTTGGTAAACATACTGTGACTAAAGACTGTAAGTTCGAACTTTAGGCTACATTTTTTTGCTTTTTAATGGAATATGGCCAGGTGTCCTAATGTAAACTTTTGCCCTCCTTTATTCTAACATTTTGACATCACGTGTAGGCCTTAGTTTAACGTGACATTTTTTTAGCGCCTTAGTTTTAATAATAAGGTTTGGCGCAAGTTTACAATTCGACCCTAGGCTAATGTATGGCAGCAGAAATGCAAGAATAATAAAAAAAAACTAAAAGGTGCTAACCTATAGTATTTAGTCACAGTATGTTTACTTGTATTCAAAATTTAATGGTAGAATGTAAAACGTCGTCTGCAAAAATATTAGGCTAGGCCTAGGGTCGAATAGTAAACTTACGCCTAAGGTTTTATTATGTCTTGAATTAATAGGCTACCTCTCTATATTCATTTGATTCATTAAAGTATTTGGTGTAAATTTACTATTCGACCCTAAGCTGATATTTTGGCGTAACTTTACTATTCGACTCTATAGCCTAATATTTTTGCAAACAACAACATTGTTTTACATTCTACTGTTAAATGTAAATAAATACAGGTAAACATACTGAGACTAAATAGGTTAGGTCAGAACCTTTAAGGTATTTTTTTTATTATTATTTTTGCATTTCTGTTAGCCTAGAGTCGAATAGTAAAGTTGCGCCGATATTTTTGCAGACAACGACATTGTTTTACATTCTAGCCTACTGAAGTTTTTTTAAATTTTGTTCCAAAATAACTTATGTTTAACAATAAAATTAATATTATGATTAGGTACAACTACATTCTAGAGCATATTGATGCTCCAAAGTTAGCACCTCTAGCACAACATTGTAAATTTTACCTGAAATTGTTAGTGTATAAGCAGGTCTAGCCTATATTTTTAATCTTTTAAGTGAGAGCATTTTTTAAATTGTTTTTAGTGTTGGTGACACCATTATAAAACAAGTGTGCCTTTACCCAGTTATCAAATTACTTGGAATATTTTGATTATTTTAAATTAAATTAAGTTAGTCCAAATAATGGAGTCTGATCTGTTGCAAGCACTATGATTTTTCATGTAAAAAAGAGTTTCTTCGTGAAATTTGTAATACTGTTTAAGACTCAGCCTACTGAATTGATTCTTAAATATTTTGGTAATTTTACAACACAAAACTTAGAAACAGTATAAATAAATTTATATTACCTTTTTTCGGGTACACTAATCCTTTGTTGATTTTAATGGTTACTGCAGTTTCGGGCCCATCATCAGATCATATATAAGGTTTTATATTTTAGTAGGATCGTTCCATAGGCCTACGGAGCTCGTTAATATTTAAAATAATGGTGAATACAGTCCACATGTAGGCTAACAATTAACAAGCTCCGTATGGAACGATTGCTGCTAAAAAATCAAAATAATATATATGATCTGATGATGAGCTCACGAAAAAGGTAATATAAATTTCTGCTAATCCGTAGGCTATAATGTTAAAATATGAATAAGTATTGACAACTCTAAGACAAAGAAATCCTACCCTCCTATAAAAAATATTACAGACTTTATAAAACATAATGATTGAGTTATTAGTAAAATAAAGAAGTCATACAAATTAATTGTACATCTTAGAAACTGGAGGTATTAATTATGTCAATGGTCGGACCAAGCATTAAGTTCGAATTCTAAGGAATAGAATGCTGGTTTCAATACCAGATGAAACCCCCTGTAGGCCTATCTTTTTCATGCTGTTGTGCAATTTCATGAAACACATTTAATTTGAGGGATTTGTATTTTATTTGTAAACGTTTAGTCAGGCTGAAATAATTTGTATGCAAGTGTTATAAATGTTTAAGTTTAGTAATCAATATTTATTCATAGTGTTTTTGTTTTGTTTTGTATCAAGCCTAAATGTTTGAAAAACAGTATGAATGAGACATAAATCATTCATAACCTTTTAAATGTTAATTTATTGAATCGAAAAATGTATAACTAGGGTAGATAGGAAGAACAGATGTGCAAAAATTATCCAATTAAATTACAAGATAGATACTGGGATCAATCCACTCGCCAAATTCACTTTTAGCTGCAGAATCAATGGGATACCGATTGTACTATTCAGATGCATTGAAAATTTCATGTTTCATGTAGCTGTTATTTTATTTTGAAACACCCATCATAAAAAGGTAATACTGTAGTATAATAGTTGAACCCGATTGCCCTATCTTATTTCTGATCAATCTATAAACGTAATTATTTGATTCTAATGGTTTTAACCATCCACATAACATTTTTGATAAATTTTTGTTTAAAATATTTCAACTCTCATTTGTAAACAGATACTTTCGTAACTTGTTTCACGTTATGATCATACTTATATATAGTTAAATCAATTGAACAGACCATTCAGCTATTAAGGATAACTGCAAATAAGTTTTGGTTTATAAAAATCAACACAATAAGTCCGTTTTTATTTTATCAAGTGTTGATTAACCATTTTCAACATTTCCTTTATAATAAACGTAAGTTTAAAAGTTTTTTACTTGCATACAGGTTGAAAAAGCATTGACAAAGAAAGAAAACAACGCAGCAACGTCTACATTTGATCCTCAGTTAGAACCTTTACTGAAGGAAAACCCAAGAAGATTTGTTGTATTTCCTATTGAATATCATGACATCTGGCACATGTATAAGAAGGCTGAGGCTTCTTTTTGGACTGCAGAAGAAGTTGATCTGTCTAAGGTGAGCCAATTTATAGTTGTTTATTTTAGCGTGAGAACTATTAATTCAAAATTGTGCATTGATAGTACTTACCTGAGCTATTTCCACACAATCTCCTAATACTAAATTTTACAAAACCGTACAATTTTAAACATTATGCTTTTAGCCACCAGGATTGCAGATTATGAATAAAGTTATGTAATTAATATAAAATAATTCCCCTACCGTTTATTTTCTCTCCAATTCATACAATTTTGTTTTTCAAATTGAGGGTTTTAAAATTCAAATAAATCAAATCATATTTTTGTTAATTTGAAATAAATTAGGGTCAAGTTGGGTAATTGTGATTAAAAATGACAAAATTTTGCTTCATTTTTACTATACAAGTAAATTTAGACTTGGTTTTCTTTTTCTTGCTGACCGACTCCTAAAAATACATAATTATATAAACTTATTACCTGGAAAATTTCTGTCTTTAGAACTGCCTGTTATCAGAATTAACTACAATTCACCATCAAAATTTTACAGTTATGATACCAATTGCAGTAAATTACCAGTATGAGGGGATTAGAGTCATGGGAACTGAGGTAATTGAGATTGTCTGATGTCATTTATAAGTGGAAAGGTTTCATGTGAGCTGTGGAGTTTGGATGCGCAGTGGGCCTAGGCGTCAATAAGGTGGTGGGGGAAGCGGCCGTCTCATTCTGTTTCGTTTATTGTTAGGCTCCGGTTTCCCCTACAATGTCTCTGTCAGTCCCCACGCGGTCTCAAACTACAACCTTGTACCTCCCCTCACGCGCTGGTGACAGCTCACATGAAACCTGACGAGTTATACCCTATAATGTCAACTTTATTTTTTTAAGTGGACGATTGGTTTTGGTAGTGTATTCAAATTTGAAAGATTAAAATTACAGTGTTTTTAATTACTTCACATTAAAAACTTTTGTTGTTGTACTTCACATTTGTTTGTTTTGTATTTTTTTTTTTTAAATGGTTTCACAGAAACTATGAAAACAAGCCTTACAACAGTGAATTGTTTTTTAAAGCCATTTGAGATTTCAGAAGGTTATTCCATTAGAAGTGTGTTGAAAAAATATTCAATTCCATTTTCTACTCTTTTACATGCAAAAAAAAAGGGGACCAAAACCAGGTGAAGGGTCTGGACGGTCCATCTATCTTTTCTTCTTCTCTTGGACATGAAGAAAGATTAGCAAAAGGTTTAGAGCTTATGAAAAGGTGGGTTTGGAGGTTTAAGCAGTAAATAAGTGTTACGAATTTCTTAAAACACCAATTTATAAAACCTTAATTCAAAGATAATAGGCCTATCTCTGTTCAAATTTTATTTCTGTCACTAAGTGTAATTCGTGGTGTCTGGATTTATCTGTTCAATAAGGATTATAACTTTGGTTCGGTTTCTTAAAAAAAATTTCAAAAAAATATACTTTTTAAACTATGATTCCAAATACCCACAATTCAATTGCATTGGATCTTATGGAAATTAGAGGTTGTGGTTCCAGTTACCTCTTTTACCCAGAAATTGGGAGATCACAGAAGGAACTTTTTTTAAACGGCAAAACAAACCTTTAAAATGAAGAATAAAATTACTTAAAAAAATACTCAAAAAGGTAAAAAAAAAAACTAAATATTGGTCCAAATTTCTTGATTCTAGTGCAAACCATTTTCAGCTCTTAAAGTTGTATTATATAATTTTAAAACAGATTAAATTAATCCTTTAAGGCTCCTTGGCTATCAGATAGGAAGTCAATCCTAGATCCTTTAATTCCTCTTTTGAGGATTTCACGGTTGCAGAATCAATCGCAACGACCTCCGATTGAAAGATTGATGGTAAGGATCCCATAGCCCTGGATAAACTACACCTAGGACTATAAACCCTGTACCTACTCCGCTGGCCATTTTAAAGCCATACCATTCTTGTGTATTTACACCATATTTGTCCAGTACTTACATAATTCTTCATAGTATCTTTTATCCTCGTTTTAATGTAACTAAAAATCTGTAGTATGTCCTTATTTCAAATGTTAAATACATATTTCATACTTGTATACTTTTATATAATTTATATCAAAGTTTTCTGTGAGATATCCTCTAAAAATCGTATAATTTCTATTTAACCTGTATATTCCGAATAGCCCAGTATATAGAGGATCTGGTTCAGCTTACATTAATTGCGGCAACAGAATTAGATATCGCTGTAGCCAGCCGGACATGTGATTAAAGGCACTGCTGAACACCTTGTCTAAATTGGTTGTTAACAACTTCCAGAGGTGCAATTAGACAGCCATTACTATAAAAATGTTCCTAAACAACTATTGCCAGGCGTCTGATAGAAACCTCTTAAAACATTGTCTGCTAAAATTTTATGATCATGGCAAATTTCCCTCTGTTCAAGATTTTAAAAAGAACAAATCTAATGGAATGAATTATACTTTCAGTTGTTAATGTAATTACTGGTTATGTCTAGTTCATAGTTAAAAGGTTTGCTTCCCTTAATCGTTTCTTAAGAAACAATGTCCAGGGTGTCTAGCAGTCTGGAAAATCGGGAAAGTCGGGAATTAGTATATAAATAAATAAATGTCTTGAAATAACGGGAATTATCATAGAAAATTGTCCAAAAGTCGGGTAAAATTATCAAATTTTATTATTTTCTTACAAATCGCTAACCTGGCCGTTATTCATAGCAAGCAAGCGCCGTGTTTCTGAGTAAAGGACAAAGGAGAATGAAAGTAACCGGTGCAGGTACCGTAACCTTGGCAACGAATTAAGGGGTGGTTGTTCGACCTTTGGGCAGAACGTACATTCCTTCAAGCTATTCAAGCTATTGTTTTGAAGGGCTTGTCGTTGTCGACATCTCTATTGTGTTGGCAGTGTGTGTTGGCAATCAGAACTAGAAGTAACAAGTAAATAGCGTTGTGATAGTGAAGTGTATGCAGGTTTATGAAGAAGTTGTGGTTGTTTAATTTGTGAAAAGTTTTTAAATTGTTTGTCGACTTCTTAGTTTATGAAGATCGTCTAAGGTAAGTTCATTGAGAGAAGTTATTTATCTTATTATTATGTATACAATGTAGACGTATTATTATAATAGGATTGCTGAGTTAAAATTTATTTTAAAACTTAGATATTTTTTATTAATGACTCGTTCTTAGTCATGTTGACAATCAATCAATATGGGACATGGGTCAAAACATACGAAACTGTTATTTTGATAACTTTAAGAGTCGGCTAGAAAAAATAACCATAAGTAAACCAAAATAAGAAAACCTTTAATTTGGTTTAATGGTTTAGTTTTTATCCATATTTAAAATAATCTGTGTGCCTTTTTAATTGTTGACTTTAATCCTTTTAGGGGAAAGGGAGTCTAGTATTGCATCACAATCTAAGACGTTTGGTGTTGATAATTTTATAAAGTAACTCGGTCGTCTGGCGTGGCGTATAGAGTGCAGACGATGTCATATCATTAGTCAAACCGTGCTAGAGAATCTGTTATGTATGCTCTTAATAATTGTCTGGGCATAGCTATTAATTTAATTAACTACTGTAATATATTAAACCACATTTAATAATAAAGAATGAAAATAGTTTTATTAATCACTCCAACACCGTCAACTTTTTTTAGTTAAACCAAATTTTAAAATAATTTTAACTTCAGCTGCTAATAGTGCGATTCATTGCTTCAGCCAAACAGATGAAGAATATTAAAATGTGCTGCGCAGTTTGTTTCTACACTGCAGCTGTTATACATTAGCATAGACATTAGTGATGTGTCAGTTGCGGATTTTATCGGTTCTGTTATTTACAAAATCGTTTTTCGGTTGTTTATTTATCTACTAATAAAAAACTAACGTTCAGAGTTCAAAAGAAAAAATCTATAATAAATTCCTAAATAAAAATTCGTGAATAAAATATTTAATCGGTGAATTGAAAATATAAACAGAAGTTAAATAACTAACTGATGTTATTTATCATCATCACTAAATGAAAACAAGTATGTAGATTGTATTCAAAGATCGAATAAACCGAAACCGGCTTTTATAAATGACTTTAAAACCCGACACATCCCTAATAGACACAACCAATTTATTATTTCATGCACCTTACGTTTATGAACCGCTTTGCCGATATTCGTCTGCATATCATAATCGCAATGGACAATCGTCTTTCAATTTTCGCTTGCTACAAACAAAATAAATTAGTATGAATTAATTTATCACTAAAATATTTTTTTGTTGCCGAGACAATTTCTGCATTTTTACAGAAATACCTTGAAATTCGTATGTAACAGAAAAACGAGCTTATTTAGTCTCCGTAAATATGCTCCCGCTCCACGGAGATAACTTATCTCCTATAATTAATTTATAGATTTCATTGCGTAAATTGTATTATTATTGATGTTAATTAATCCATAGTTAAACGTTCACTGTAAATATTAATTAAAGAGCCTAGCCTACATTGGTTTTTAATAATTTAAAATTAAAAAATATTCTGTAGGCCTAAATATATTTTGTTTTAAATTAACATTATATATGTAGGTACATTTTTTTAAATTTTAAATTAGGTTCACTGTAAAATTAAACTCGATCTGTATTTATTAGTAACCCTTTATCTAATTTCAATCCATTTTTTAACTTTAACAATTATATTTGCCGCTGTATTTATTTATTTATTTGCTCATAAATAAATAGAGCAGGAAATATTTGTTACTGAATTACATCAACCTACTCAATGTGATTATATACATGAATTTGATCAAACAATTATGTCCCCCTTAAGTCCTTAAATAATATAGAGTGATTAAAAAGGTTTAGGCCTATATCAGTTTGAACCTCAAATCAGGATAAAACAATTTAACCTAATAGCGTGTTGACACAATTTGTTTCATCTTAATTTTAAACTTTACTCTGTGTAACTTTTTTCTTGTTGTACATGTAAATATAATGTATTGTATAACTTGTAGTTTATATAGTACATGACTACTTTTATAGCCTACCTCACAATGGGCTTTAATTGTGTAAAGAGTTAGTACATAAATACCATTTTTACACCTAGTTTCAACAATTATGATTTAAAATCACTCTTAAAGTTATTATATATTTTACATTCTAAATTTACTGAATAACATTATTGGGCTGTTAATATTTGGTATTAGGGTAATTGTTTATTTATTTGGTGTTGAAGATGTCAAGTTTATTTTAATCTAACACTGAGTTCTTGCTAGTTAAGGGTCTGCTGTAGTGGCGGACATCTTGGATTTTTATCCCATAAGGGCAATGTTAAATTTCAAACTATTAATTTCATTTACTTTTTATCATAAAATTGTTTGCAAGGTCTCATTTTAAGCACAGTCACAATACGCATCCGTCTTGCAATTTACATTTTTTTAAATGCTTTTGATTTGTTATTTAATTGACATTTTGTAAGTTCAAAGTTTGAATTTTTTTCCAACACAATAAAAAATTAATAATGAAAAATAATTTGCAAGCCGGATCCGAAATTGTATAAAGAATATTCAGTTTTTTTTCAACACTCAATTACAAAAGATAGACTTATAAAATGGTTTGAAATGAGGCAATGTCAAAAGTGTTCAGCTGCAAGAAATTGGACTGTTTAGATAGGGATACAGCGAGAAGCGGTTGCGTTTCCGGTTGCTTTCTCGTTTACTGGAGCAGACCCTTAAGGGGATTCCCTACTGAAAATAGGGATTTTTTATAATAGGATAGGCCTTTTTTAATTATGAACCATTTTTTTATATTCATTAGAACCTAATATTTTTTTTACACTTTTAGGAATTGGGAAAAACAAATTTTTACATACCTTTTTGGTTTTTTTAGGTAAAAATGTGTTTTTTTTAAATCTTTTATAATTTGTTTACTATTGAACCAATTTTGCCGTTTGATGTCATGTTTTAAAGAATATAAAAAGCACTAACTTTTTGGTTATAGTTATATTCTTACCACTAAAAGTTTAGTAGTTATGACCTAACAAAAAAAAATATAGGCTATATAAAACAAATTTGTGATTAACAATAAAAACAAAATACTCTTGTATTTGTCCTAGAGGAATCAAAATACCCAAAAAGTTGCACTTGAAGCTACTAAAGATGTGGTCAAAATTTCATCACTGTAGCTGTAGCAGTTAAAAAAGTTATAAGAACTTTTGTGTAAAAAATATCAAAATTGAAAAGTTGCGGGGAAATCGCGTTTAATTCCATTAGTTATTTCAGCAGCCATAGTGATAGAGGGGAATAACTTGCACAACCAGTAATTGTAGTCAAGATATGTTTTTATTTACTTACATAATGGAGGCATTGAAAGCCTAATAATAAACATTGTTGTCCTTCTTTGCAATTACTTTAAAAAAATTTAAAAAAATCTTATTAGTCCAAACATAAAGAAGTTCAACTCAACCAAAAGTAGCGCACATCGCTTTGAATAAATTTTTCGCACTGATATAAAGAACTTTTGTGGCATTTGTTATGTTTTTCTTAAACCTTATAAACTATAGAATCAGGAAAAACAAAAAAATATATTTTGGTTTTTTTTTTGGAAAATGGCAATTTTTTAGTAGGGAATCTCCTTAACATAGTAGCCTAATTTGGTTTCCAAAACCAACTTTAACTAAACTATTTTAATTTATCAATGGTTTTTAACAAGGTTTAAATTAAATCTGCATGAAATATAGCAAGGTGGTTATAAAAATTAAATCTAATAAGTACATTTTCTTTAAATAATTTTTTGTATGAATCCACCAACATTTGTGTATACAAATATTATTTTAACTTTCTACTTTAATATGGAACTTCTTATATTGTTATTCCCAGATCAAATTAAGGTATATACACATTTAAATTTGTTAAAAGTTTTTTTTTTAATTTAAAAATCTTAGTTTATATCTAAGTTTTTAAGCTTTATTTATCTTTTAAGTTAGTATTGTTTTTTCCTTGCAGGTCCCTGATTGCATCATGCCTGTCATCAAATTTCAATCTAAGTGGAAACATGACTTTCCTTGGGTGAAAGAAGGCCAGTTGAAATCTACAGCAGATTGTTCTTGGTGCAATACATCATTCACATATGACACAATGGGTCGTGCTGCACTAACTAGCCACGCTAAAGGGAAAAAACATCAAGCTATGGCAGGAAACAAAGAGAAGTCTCTTCCAATAAATCAGTTTTGGCAGGTAGATAAATCTAACACTTCTACAGAAGCACAGCCAATCCCAAGTACAAGTTCACAAACCATGAATGTTTCTAATCCAATTAAATTAAATTCTACCCAAAACAATTCAACTCTGGAAAAGTTTATTTTAAAAGATAGTGTAACAGAAGCTGAAATAATGTGGTGTATTAGCACTGTTATGAACCACAATTCATTGAGAAATGCTGAAAGTAGTGTTTTGCTTTTTAGTATAATGTTTAAGGAAAGCATTGTTGCTAAGGAGATGAAGCTCCACAAGGACAAAATTGCATATAGTATTGTTTTTGGATTAGCTCCTTATTTTAAAAGCCTGCTTAAATTATCTGTCATGAACAATACTCATTACGTAATAGGCTTTGATGAAAGTTTTAATAAAATTGCACAAAGGACTCAGATGGATTTGATGGTTAGGTTTTGGGACTCAAGTTGCAATACTGTCAAATCTCGCTATTTGGGATCTGTCTTCTTAAATCAGTGCAAAGCAACCGATCTCTTGGAAGCCTTCAAAAGCGGAATTACAGACCTGGAATCTTCTAAATTGTTGCAAATTTCAATGGACGGTCCGAATGTAAACTGGGCTTTTCTCAAACTCATTAAACATGACCTTAATGCCAGCCTTGGACCTGATGCTCCTCAACTTCTAGAACTAGGTTCATGTGGCCTACATGTTGTTCATGGGGCATTCAAGACTGGAGTGAACAAGACTGAGTGGAGTATTGTGCAGTTCCTGAGAGCCTTGTACAATTTATTCAAAATGGTACCTGCAAGAAGAGGACAGTTTGTAGAAATAACAGGCTCTGCATTATTTCCGCACCAGTTTTGTACCATCCGATGGATTGAAAACTCCACAGTAGCGAAAAGAGCTACTGAAATGTTACCTCATTTAAAAAAATTTGTAGAAGCCGTTAAGGGAACTGGCAAGGAACCTACTTGCAATAGTTTTAAAGTAGTGGAAAGAGCATTATTAGATAACCTACTCTTAGCCAAACTAGCATTTTTTCAATCGTTAGCTGAAAAGCTGGAACATTTTCTTAGAGAATTCCAGTCTGACTCCCCTATGGTTCCTTTTTTGTACAATTCTCTTCAAAGTTTATTAAAAGAAATCATGACTCGATTTGTGAAAAAAGAAGTGATGATAAAAGATAGTTTTTTCAAAGTTGATGTTTTTGAAAAGGAAGATAATTTGTACAAATCCTTGATGAAAGTCAAAGAAATTGACTTGGGTTACGGGACGAGATCTGCACTGCGAAACTGTAAAAACGTTACAGAGAAAGATATTCTCAGTTTCCGCAAAGAGGTCAGAACTTGTTACCAGTATGTTGTGTCAAAAATCCAAGAAAAATCTCCTTTAAATTATCCTCTTACTAAAGCAATGTCTTTTCTAAATCCATCATCAATTGTAAGAGATGAAAACCAGGCTTTTAAGAATATGGAAAAAGCTATGGATATAATGATCCAGGCTAATGTCGTAGCAGCTTCGGATGCAGAACTGGCAGATAAGGAGTTCAAAGATATTATATGTCAGCCTCACTTCAAACTCAAAGCAGAGTCATATTCAAGAAAGGAGGAGAGAATTGACCACTTTTGGATGTCTGAAATGTGTAAATCTGAAAAATTAAAAGAGGTAGTTAAAAAGTGTTTAATCCTATCTCATGGCAATGCTACATTGGAAAGAGGATTCTCTGTTAATAAGGAGATTTTAGCAGAAAACATGAGAGAAGACTCTTTAGTGGCTCAACGTATAATTCATGATGCTGTATCTGATGCTGGAGGCCTAGAAAAATGGAGTAATCTACCTATTCCCAAAAAAATGATCAACTACATGAGGAATTCCTACAGCAGATTCAAGGAAGCTGAAGATCACCGAAAAAAGGTAGGCTTACTATATAGTAATCTAGCGCACAATAAACTTCGGTTGACGTGCTAGGATCCTTGAATCCGACCCGCACATAATATATAGTAATCTAAGAACTTTTTTAGATTGTCTGTGCTTTTAAATTGTTATTACATTGAAAGCCTTCTTTGTTTAAGATTGGTTATTAGGTATTGGTGGTAACACTTTTTTTACTAATATTAGAACTGTATAGCTGTGATATTGTTTTGTTGCTAACAAGCTCTAACCACACCTATATTCTGAATCACACTCAGAACTTCCATAAATAGAACAAACAAGTTGGTTTCAGTTCTAAAGGGAGTAGGTGCACTGTTTTCATTATTATTGATTTATTTCAATCAATAGTTACTACCATTTACAGCTTATAATAATCACAGAATACAAAAACGCATTAAGCTCCTGTAGTCCTCATTTATTTTATTTGCACAGAGTTGAAATGGTCCTGTAGAGGCATACATGTTCAATGTTTAGGATTTTTTAAATAAATAAAGTTGAAAGCATTCTAGTCTTTAATAATAATGGTTGCAATTAATTATTCTTATTAAATATATGCAATTAATCAAATTAAGCTACTATTAAATCTTTTTTACTTTATTAAAAAAACCAAACTACTTTTAACTGCCCAAAATACCTTCAATCTTATAACTTTTGTACTTAAATAACTACAGAGAATTTAAGAATGGATTTAAAAATATTTGATTTCATAGTTTTATGGACAAGTAATTTGTTATAAAGTCTGAGACCAAATTTTAATTTTTAGACTATGACTGAGAAAGATATACGAGCTGCTGAAAAGAGAAAAGCACTCTTTCATCTTAAAGAACTGGAAGAGAAAAGGAAGAAAACAATAGAAAAAATGAAAGAGGAGCTGCTTACTATTGATGAAGAGATGAAAAAAATCAATTCATAAAATTGTATAATGCATACAAAATACTGTTTGTACATAATGTATATAAAAATATTTTCTGTTTATAAAGCCTATGTATGTTCAGCTTCTGTGTTTGTATTTCACACCCAAAAATCGTAAGTAGATCTACTAACTAACACTAAATATTAATTAATATAGCACATAAGGTTATTTGATTTATTTAATTTATGCATACAAATAATGACATGTAATTTGAACTCAATTTGGGATATATTCATGCTGCATTCCAAGTCTGGAAACTGTCAGAGAAAGTCTTAAAAAGTCTGGAAAAAGTCTTGAATTGGGATATAAAAATTTGCTAGACACCCTGATAATTGTAAAGGCGTGCAAATAAATGTTGAGTAGAAGTATATTACAACTGAACCACTGATTTGTTATTATTGATGTGTCCCTTATTGGGACAAAAGGGCCTAATTCTAACCTTAACAAAACTATTTTTTTTTTATCCCGAAAATACTTAAAAACGTTAAAATAAGCACATGGAATTATAACAGTATTTTATTCTTAAAATACAGAACTGTGCATACTATATATTTAAAATAGCAACAGTAATACAAAGTAGAAAAAATAATCAAAAACAAAAATTGCACTGTTAATTTGTGCAAGGAGAAAACTATGCAATGTCGTAACAAAAAATAATATTTGGAATTAATGAGATAAAATGAATGAACAACCAGGCACATTGTCTACAAAAGTTATTCATTATTTACAGTTTCTTTTTACGTGTTGTATTGTTGTGCATCACCCTACTTATCACTGGCTTTGTTATCACACTATTGATAACAGCAAAATCTCCTCTCATCCTTCAGAACCCCATCCTATGACGTCTAGCATATCAAAGCGGGCAGACAGTCCGACATTCGCTAACAACTGACATAGAAGATTGTTCAGAAGTCAGCGACGATACTTCTTCTTTTTCAAACATCAAAGACATCTTGATCCATTGTTTGACATACTGATGTGACGTTTGATGGTAAAAATAAAGTTTTGACTTCACCACTCTTCAACTCATCTGTGGCTGGGTGGGATTGTGCCTTATCTAGGATAAGTATGGCTTTTGTCGGCAAGCTATTAGATGACAGATGTTTTTCAACTCAAGGTAAAAACTCTAGGTGAAACCACCTCTTAAATATGTCAAGCATTCTGTTGATGGGTGTACCACAAAGGTAACAATTCTGAATTTTTTAGTTTTTTTAAAGCTCTAGACTTTTTTATTTACCAATTAAGGTTAACATCAATTTATGATTGCCTGTAGCGTCAGGGCAAGACAAGACAGTAACACAATCCTTACTATTTTTGTAACCTGAAATTACATTTTTCTGCTTACATACTAGTGTTTTAGTTATCACAATTGGACATCTCTTCCCTTCCTTGTCAAACAGTTTGAAAACAGGAATGGGATCGAGATTTGAAGCTAAACTTCGCCACTAATTGTCATCTGTCCTATACAAAAGCATTTTAAAAATAATCTAACCATCCTTCATTGGCTGAGAACTCGCTGACATCTCCTTCAATTTCCATTTTAAACCGTAGATTTTTTTTAAAAAACCAAAGGGCCGATTACCGCCAAACCTTTTCCTAAGTTTTTATGCTATAGTTATAATTTCACTTCAACTTCTCTGCGTTTATCTTTTACATAGTTTTACTCACTACTAACACTAGCTTGATTAGAGCACCACTTTTCTATTTCCGCACAATTCTTCCAGTCACTAACTGTGCCAACTCCTCGATCTAGGGCTACCTTATTTGCCAAATCTCAACCATCCAACCTTTTCAAAGTGCAATACTTTTCGTCTAATGTCGCAACAACTTTCTTACATTTTCATTCATAATTAAAATTACTGAAACACAATAAAAAACAACTGAACGGCTTTCAATAAGCAACACTGGGACGCTTCTGAGTACAGACTGAGACTAGGTTTCTCACAATAGTATGTAAAATGGTCAGAGGCTTGACAAAACATGCAACGTATCGCACCTACAGACCAACCTCCGGCAAGGCAATCTGCAGCACTCTACGTTACAGAAAAAATATAGTGTAATAAAATTGTTGTAATAAAAAATTTTGAATAATATTTATTCACCTGTGTTTATTACCAAATTATATAATTAAAAGGAATCCAAAATAAAATAAAATTATTACAGGTAAATATTGAATTAACTTATATGTGAAATGAATACTTTGTCCACAAAGTCACTTATTTCATGAAACTGCCTCAAGTTTCTTTAATTAAAATATAATAATTATTTCATTTATTACAAACCTCAAGTTAAAATTAAATTAAAATAAAAATTTCCTTAAAAAAAAATATTTATTACTATTACAAGACTAAGTTACTCACTTGAAGAAATTTACTAAGTCCCAAATTTAAACAAACAGTCTGACGTCACTGGAAGACGACGTTAGCTGCTTTGCATTGACTTCACATGTGATACTAATCTATGCTCAACCTATTAATCTCTCACAGGACAGCCTAGCAGCAGACGACACTTCTCTGTGCATAGAGTGTTAATCCATGCACAGAGTTCGCGCCAAATGCACATTTCCTGCCCATAAGATATTAGATAGGTCGCCATCTTTATTTTACTAAAATGATAAAAAAAAACTAATTATTAAATTTTGGGTTCATGGTTTCTTTGCTGTGGAAGTACTTTTAACTGGAACTGGAATCGTCAAATAAACTAATTAGGCATGATGACTGAGATTAATGTCTACTCCATTTTAATAAAATTCAATTTTTTTTTTTTAAAACAATACAAAAAGAAGAAAAATACATATTTTCAATGATGAAATAATTTAACAAAACAAAAACAAATAAATCCAAAAGAAAGAAATGCAGACAATTTACATTTAAAGAAAATTATTGAATAGAAAACCTTATAAATTACTCACGTGGCATCAGTTCCCTTTCGCGCACAAATTTCTTTTATCACTTATTATCATTTATTTACTTCGCCAATACTTCATCACCCAGCAAAATATTCATTGAATCAGTTTTACTTTTTCAGAAAGTCGCACAACAAGGCATACACCCAAATTTGGAGTTGAACATAATGTCATGCTTTCTCGCACAAACCGACCAACTATGGTCTACACACTTTTCAACTTTCTACGTGGTTATTTGGTAGAAATTCTATTAATTTCACAAAACATATACTCCTCAACAAATATAATTGTTTGCAAACGCCATCGTACCAAGGTTCTTCTACTTCAGAAGAAACAATTACAAAAAATACAATAGACCAGAACATTGCGTCCTGTCTCCTTTACAACCATCTCAGCTCTGAAGCACACCTTTCTCCATCTTTTTTACCCACAGTTCCTTTCACCAATGCTCATCCACCAATCATAATTTTCGTTTATCGATCGGATGTTATGACGTCACGTTGTTCATCTCGTAATTTATAATATAGGCTATTTATAAAAAAAAGAAAATTATAAAAAAATGATTTTAAATATGTCTGCATTTTTTACATTATCTATTGAATACATGGTTTTTTATTTTAAAACTTTATTGTCTGCATTTTTTGTTCAAACAAACCCAGGTCACCCTTTATTTCCCTTATGCCTAGTTTTTCTGGTTAAATTTAACAATACGCCTCCTGGCCTAGTTTTGCTCAAATTTACTTTATGACTCTTGCCCCAACTTTAACTTTTAAAATATTGAAACTCGCATGTGTTACAAACACCACTGTGAAAAGTCCGCTAACTGTACTGTACTGCCTAATTATAGCACAATATTTGCAGTTGCTCACAATTAAAACACAGCGCTCGGGACTCAGATTGTTCTGTGATACTATCACCTCACTGTTTTTAATGCGATCCGGATAACACAGAGTGCGGATGATAGTTGCAAGTCTGATGCACATGATTTAAAAATATATTATCAAACAATCGTGACTTAGTTGAAAGATATTCATAATCTTTCTTTGTATTGAACAAAAACAAATATTTCAAATACAAATTTCAAAATGTCAAACAATATTTCAAATTTAGTTGGGTGGAAAGAAAACAGACTTTGCACGACTGTAGACTCCTTTTTTTTTGCCTATACCTTTTCAAAGCGCAATACTTTTTGTCTAATGTCACAACAACTTTTTTACATTTTCACTCATAATTAAAATTACTGAAACACAATCAAAAACAACTGAACGGCTTTCAATAAGCAACACTGGGACACTTCTGAGTACAGACTGAGACTAGGTTGTAGACTCACTGTGTATGTCATTAATGTTTATGTCAGCTCTCCACTAATTACGGAAAAATTAAGAAATTTTTTATTTTACTACTATGTTAAAATTAATTCATATTTCTTTCCTGACTTGATTTTTTCACTTAACTTTTTGATGTTATTGTTTATATAAACTTATTACAATCTAACAGCTGTTGTGTTTAATACATGTTAATTAATCATATGTTTTTCAGCTGTTCAGAAATGTTTCTCACACGCTCATTCGTTAAACTTACAAGGGTAAGTAAATAAAAAAACAATATTTACTAAATGTAAAAAGTATAAACTTGAAAATTGTGTCACAATGATCGTGAGTTCATTATCCATAGGATTTTATTTAATAAAATCGGGAAACTATTTCTCTTCCAAAATTTTTCTTTAGATTGTGTTTAGAAGAACAGGACTATACTACACTTCACACAAAAACTATACGATTATACCTACACTTTATAAACAAACAAAAAGCCTACCACTAAGCTGCATGCTTTAGATAGAAGGGTTTACACATATACTTCACGTAGTTCTGTTATATAAGTTATCTACATTTAAATACTTAGCAAAATTTTTTTGTCATTTCATTTGCTTTTTTCACTTCATTAAAATATCATAAAACATGATCAACTTTTTTTTTATGAGAAGACAGCTTCAACATTCGCAGATATTTCCCACAACCTAACTCCCCGAATATTAAAAAATTACTGAAGTCAGTACAGTTAAGGAGAAATAT
>JAGFPH010007079.1:10494-28155 GCA_018207615.1 Philaenus spumarius | reverse complement strand
CGCTAAAATACAACTACTAACATTAACAAAATTATATTTAACAATATAGCCAAAACCTCACCCCCAAAAAAACAAATTAAAATGTATGGTGGATGAACTCGCTTACCGAGTAAAAGGATTTTGACGACAGGAGTCGTCTTAAGTTATTTTTAAATTTTATTAAATTTACTTCCAGTCGTAAGTTATCTGGAGGTTTGTTAATGAATTCAACACCTGCATAAGAAGGAAGTTTTCTCACAATATTTAACCTATGAGGCTGATGTCTTAAAAAGTTAGAACTTCTTCTGTCATAACTATGAACGCCCATGTTGCGCAATGTTTCCCCTTTTTTCCAACAGTGGATTATAGTTTCAAAAATATATACGCATGGAAAAGTTAAGATGCCTAATTCCTTAAACGCTTCTCTACAGGATGCCATTCTGTTTAGACCTAATATAGTTCTTAATGCTCTTTTCTGTAGACGTAACACTCTACTAACCTCATTCATCGAAGAGTCACCCCAAAAGATAACTGCATATTTTAAATGAGGATAAATAAGTCCATAGTAGGACATAATAAATGTTTGTTTGGTGCAATAGTTCTTAATATTCTTTAAAGCAAAAATACCAGCACTGACTTTCTTACAAACCGCATTTACATGTTCCTTCCACGTAAGATGACTGTCTATAACCAAACCTAAGAATTTGGTGCTTTTTACCTCTTTTATGACATCATCTCCCAACATAATAGTGGGAGTTAACTGATTATCACTGATTATTGTTTCTGTCGTACTGTTCTTAGTGCTTACTGTTTTTTGGTTTTACATTGTTTGTACAGTTGTGAGATTTTTGAGTTCAGAGATTGTTTATTTTACTGCAAATCCGTATTTTTCTGTATTTTCCGATAATCCTTTTTTCCGTTCCGACCATATTTGTCCTAAAAGTGACGGATTAGAGGGGTTCTACTATAACAGCATAAATTGTGAAAAACCATAAAAAGTACAAAATATTATTTTTTTAAATCACCTTTATATGAAAAGTTTGATGTGTATGTGTCTTTTGGGTAAGCAAGGATTTTTGAAAATAATTTATGTAACCGCAAATTTGTGGAAACAATTTGTAAAGTAAAACATATAATTTCTTCCAAACCTAAACTCCTATGTACACAAAATGTGACTCTTGGTTGTTAGGTTCTCAAGTGAAAGGGTTTGATTGTAGCTGCAAAATTCTTAGTGAGAAACACTTCAAGGTGTTCACGAACATAATGTGTAATAATTTAATTTGAATATAATAGGATGAAGACGAAGGCGCTGATAATCAAACGAAGCTCAAGAAACAGCTCGGCAAAGTGGTAGAGTTATATCATAGAATGTTTTCCTTGCCGTTGATTGGTATGACAGAAGAGTTTGATGAGTTTAAAGCTTGGATCGCTGAAGATGAAATAAAAGTTGCAAATATTGAGGACATAACAGAAAGTTTTAACAATGCCGAGAAAAAGTTAGCAGCAGTTATGCCACATGAGAAAAAATTGGTAAGAATATTAATTTAATTTATTTCTTGATGTTTCTTAAGAATATAATCAGTAATCATTAATCTATTTATATAAATAATCAGTAATCATTAATCTATCTATACATACATAATTAATTTGCTAGGGGTTATTTTGTGAGCAGAACTCCTCCTAGAGTTTTTAACCGATTTTGATGTTTTTGGTGTCATTTTACAGAGCTCACTCTGAAGTTGTGCTTCCCTTAAAATGAGCTCAATGTATGTTAAGGGCTTTGCCCCAGTGGCCCTCAAAGTTGCCATGTTAATCTTATGGAAGGTCAATCTTAAGGAAGAAGAAGAAAGATTTATTTTGATTTTATCAGGGGCACAAAAAACAGCTGTTCGTATGAAAAGCTTAAAACAGCTGATTTTGATCAACAGCTGATTTTGATCAACAACTGATTTGGATCAAAAACTGAATATAATTTTAGGTTAGGTAAATCAAGCAATAGCGAAGCATTGCCATGTCCACTAGTTTATATAAAAGAAAAATCCACTGACTCACTGATCATGATTTCTCAAAAACTACTGAACGGATTGGAACGAAAATTGGTTTGTAGCTTCCTCTAGGACCATAGGTGCTCACTCTAAGAAAGGTTTTCTAAAAATTCGAAATTTTAGTGGGGGTTTGGGGGGGATCAAAGTTACTAAATCACGATTTCTCTAAAACTACTGAACGGATTGGAATGAAATTTGGTATGCAGCTTCCTCTAGGGCCGTAGGTACTGTCTATGAATGGGTTTAAAAAAATTCAAAATTTTAGGGGGTCAAAGTTACTTAATCACGATATCTCTAAAACTAGTGAACGGATTGGAATGAAATTTGGTATGTAGCTTCCTCTAGGGCCGTAGGTACTGATAAGAAAGGGTTTAAACAAAATTTAAATCTTAGAGGGGGTTTGGGGGGGGGGAGGGTCAAAGTTACTAAATCACGATTTCTCCAAAACCACTGAACAGATTGGAACGAAATTACGTATGTAGTTTCCTCAAGAACTCTAGGTGATCGGTAAGAAAGCTTTTAAAAAAATTCGAAATTTTAGAGGGGCTTGGGGGGGTCAAAGTTACTAAAAATCCCCATGAGAAATGCATAGGTAATAATAAATAAAGTGTGTTGACATTTGACATTATATATTAAATTCTCTAAATTAAAATAATCCGATCACGCAGCTGAACGAATTTCCAAAATTAAATTTATGTGTTTCAACCAACTACGTGGGAAATTGGTCCAATTACGAAGGTGCTGAAAAACAGTTAACAGTAAATCCATGTATCTCAATTTAAATACTGCTAGCACTAAACAAATACAATGAATACACATTACACAGATCATAATTATTGATATTCTTAGATTTCATTTTCCTCAGTTTTACGACTTGTCAAACGTGCGCAAAATTTTACAAAAACACTCTTTCTGGAAACTTCCAGGCGGGCTCCGCCTTCTTGCAATGTCATCCAATTGTAACATCCTCGATTTACCAAAGATATATGGAATGACCATAAGTCAAGTAAATATGGTAGGGTGAGCATCATAAGAGAGTTTAGATTAATCATAGCTGCATATAGAATGAACAACATTTTGCGCCCCACATAGGCAACAAAATCTCTTTTTGCATATACAGTACAACCTCGTTAAGTCGGCCCCCTTTAAGTCGGATCTCCGGGTAACCCGGACCGGTTTGAATAATGAGACTCTTAACTATGATTGGAGCTTAAATCTATGTGCCGAAGTACTTATCAGATATGAGTTGTGCGCCTCAATTAATGATTAAACAGACGTAACAGTTACAAATTTAATGATAGATAATAAATTAAGTACGTCTACAAAATTACAACTGTAAATCAAAATTTATATTAAAAAAAGAAAAAGTTAAATTTTATATAAAGAACACTTACAATGATTTTGCCCTAGTTAGGATCTAAAAACGATATGTTATTAAAAGTGATACTTAACAAATTTAGAAGTATATTTACATTTACCCATCCAAGTCTAAATTCACTTCACTAACTTTGGACAAAATTAAACATAGAACAATCAACTTCAATGTTCAATGTCCTCTTTATATGTACAATACAGTCGTGTACTTCAGCTCAAAAAACATCTTTGCTATTTCTTTATTGATCCAAAAGCAAAAGAAAAAGTTAAGCTTTTTCAACTTTCAACATAACCAGCTGATAAATTAAACGGTTTTCACATTTTTAGTTTGAATTTTAATATATAAATAACTAGCTGACCCGGCAATGCTTTGCTATTGCTTAATTTGAAACTTTGAAAGCCAGTAATTCGTATCCCTGAGGGCCGATGTAAATTATAATGGGATTCTGCTCATTGCTTGATTTACCTAACCTAAAATTATATTCAGTTTTTGATCCAAATCAGTTGTTGATCAAAATCAGCTGTTGATCAAAATCAGCTGTTTTAAGCTTTTCATACGAACAGCTGTTTCTGATAAAATCAAAAGAAATATTTCTTCTTCTTCCTTAAGATTGACCTTCCATAAGATTAACATTGAAACTTTGAGGGCGACTGGGGCGTAGCCCTAGTGTCCTAGGACTTTGGTAAATGGCCTAAAACCTTCCCAGGGTTAACCTGTGTTACTATGCAAAATTTCAAAGCAATCGGATGGACGGTTTGGTAACGCATAAAGGACAAACATACAGACAAACGTACAAACATACATTGAATTTTATATATATAGATTAAAATGTATATGTTGGAAGTGTAGGACAAATATTAATTTTATGAGAAAATGTACTTCATACGGATCAAAGTAGAGTACTTCAATGTTAAATGCAAATTAAATTAGAAAAGTTTATGTTCCAACTTGCAACTGAGGTTATACCAATAATCTATTCTTTGCTTTGTTTGTATCACTGCCAGCATAGTAGCTAGCATTATACAATTACCCTTACGTTTATCAAGAGAGTGGCCTCCATTGGTGGTAATTTCTTTTCATCTTGTTGAACCTATGTACGCTTGCCTTTTGACATCAGGCATATATTATTAATTTTAGTACATAATTACTTTTAGAATGTGTAGAATGAATGAGGAAAAGAGAAATTTTGATTCACGCAGTAGAAGCCGTTTGAAGTTGTTTCATGAAGGCATATTACAAAAAATGCGACAGTTTGACTGTGAGGAAATTTTATCGTCACTATAATTTAGGGTCTCATGATCAAGTTCCATCAAACAATGGTTTGAAAATTTTGGCAAAATGGTTATGCTTTAAAAAAGAAAATAAGGAGCTTCATTTGGGATACGTTCTCAAGAAATCCTTGGCAAACAAACGTCCAATGAACACTTCACTAGGAGTTATAATTCAATCTGCAAAATATGCAGCACCAACAGACCATCTGGTGCTAACGTAGTTCTGTAAAAACAACATGGAAAACATTAACGACTAGCTCGGGATTATTGAAAATGTGTACATGTCGGAAGAAGAGCACTTCTGTGATAATGGATAAGTCAACAGACAGAATTGCCAATATTGTACCCTTCTTAATCCTCTTGAATTATTTGAACAACCTTTATTTGGGAAAAATCCTCTTTCCCGGCAAAATCTTCTCCTCCGAAAGTACCCAACCGATTTGGATAAAATCTTGCATGCACAATCTACATTGTATAAAAGGTGTACCATTTAAATATCAAATCGATATCTCTTTTTTCTACAAAAGTTATTCAAGTTGTTAAAAAATGTCTGCATGTGACATGTGATGCAGCTATCTTCAGTATTTCCTCTATATCCGGTACACCATTTGACCAATCTTAATTAACTACGTCTTAAAAATTGCAAAAAACTGCGCGCGCATTTAAGTCTACACGAAAACAAATAGTTTTTGCTATTAACTGCTAGGCTGAAGGTCGACGTTGCCAGTTTTGATTTCGGTGATTGTGAGTTTTCAGTTGGTTTATCTTACATAGCTCTATCAAGAGTAAAAACTGACGCTGGATTATTTATTACTATAACCAACTTTTAATTTTTATAGATTGCAAAAAATAAATCAAAGTTCAGCTATGATTGGGTGGTGTAATGAATTACAGAGACTTTTAAGTTTTGCAAATGTTTGAAGGAAAAAATCTGAATAATAAAAAAATCTAAATTTTAAAAAATAAACAAAAAAGTAAAGACAAGGGGGTTAAATAATATTCTCTATGTTCATGTCGTTTTAGCTGTGGATAATGTTAAAAGAGACATCAACACAAAAACTAAAAATTGAGTTACAAAAAATGTTTACTTAACATAAATAAAATATAAATAGTTCTATTGGAACAGTTGAGATCAAGCCTTTTTATGCTCCAGACACCCCTATTATAGGGTAAAGGTTACCATTTGGTCTGCTGTATCATCATGCGGCGTGATAAAGCTCTTCTTTGAAGATGCGGGAGGAAATGCATTACCTCTGTCAAGTCAGCGCGATATGTTTCAATGCTTCATACTTTAGTGGCAAAACAAATTGAAAACTTCTCTGAGGTGGATATTTCAAGGTTTCTGTAAAATAATGCCACAGTCTATACATCATTGACAGCTCTGTAATAACCATGAAATCTATCCAGTAGTACGTATAGCCTAGTTTCCTTAATCTTTATCATTTACAAATTTTACATATTAAAATGTCCATGCACCGCTTGTCTTCTATTTTTTGTTTTTTCTTATTCGCTGAGTTAGTATTTTTATTTATTTCCAAACGATGTCTTTTAAACTTGGTTCTTAAAACTAACATAATGTTAATTTAAAATTTGATTATTTTCCAGGAGAGATGTAGTGAAACAGATATTTTTAAATACGAAGTGTTTCCAAAATACATAGACTTTATAAAGAATCACTTGGAAGCCTCGACAGCTCAGATTGCTTGTTTGTATGAACGCATGATTGAACTTTTCCCAATTGAACCCTCTGTTTGGATAAGATATTTGGAATTTTTGAAAAGTAACGACAGTAGCAAAGTTTTCTGTGCGGCCGAAAGAAGTGTGAGAAACTGTCCTTACAGTGGAGACTTGAGAGTAGAGCATGCTAAAGCTGCGGAGCAGAATAGCGACGACAAAACTATTAAAGGTAAAATTGACATTTTTATTATATCAGTAGACTTTAGGTAAACCAGCAAGTTTAATATCTTTGAAAAATGTTTAATATAGGAGTTCAGATATAAAATAAAGATGTAAAAACTAAATGCTAACTTTATTAAAAAATACATCAGAATAGGATATCGACTCGTTGGCAAAAAACTTCTCTCTTTTTTAAGTGCACACACCAGTTAATTTATCCTTTCCCTGATAATCGGTACTAACTGGCAGTAATTTTGTATTGTCACTCTTTCACTAGCACTGTTCACTAGCCTGTTCATTAGCACTGTTCACTGGCGCTATTCATTAGCACTGTTCACTGGCGCTATTCATTAGCACTGTTCACTAGCACTGTACACTAGCACTGTTCATTAGCACTGTTCACTAGCACTGTTCATTTTCTTTTTTAACTCACCTCGATTAATCTGCACTTAATATTTGGTTTAGTTCCTTTGACTAATTACTACCAATTAAATGTTTTATAACTCCTAATATAATCTTTAAATTTGACTTCGAGTCACTTTGTAACCTCAACTAGGGTCTACCACACTTCTTCATGTTGTATATCCAATGTAACATTAGAAAACCTTCTATTACTGAATAATTAAAACATTAGTACAACCTTACTCTTCATTACTATACACCAAATTCCTTCATTTTGTGAAGAAAACTGTTAATTTACTTTAGTAAAACTTGTTAGAATAGACGTCTCTCGTCCAGTCACTCTGGACTGCCATATTAGAATGAGCCTAAAAGGTAGCGTCTCTACTAGGGATGGGTCGATTCTCAAATTTATTGATTCCAAGAAATCGATTCTCGATTCCGACTCCATCAATTCCAATTACCATAATTGTAAAGGGAAGTAAACATTGTTATTTAATTTTAACTGCATGATTTTTTGACTTTAATGTTATTTGTTAATATTGTTATTGAACTAAGAGGAACTTAAATAAAACTGCCGATTTGGATTCATTAAAAAATGTATAAATTTTTTTTTATTATCTGCAAAAAAAAAAAGCTGTTTTCTATACCTGTGCACATAGACGTAGACAACACAGACATGCAAGTCCTTATTTTCCGTGCACAATACTGTAAAATCAGCTGTGTAGGGATCAGTAAATTTACCGTTCTCCAGCTGATTTTACAAATAACAATAAACATATCAGTTTTAAGTAAACAGCTGATTTTACCATTCTCCAGCTTATTTTACAAATAAGAATAAACATCAGTTTTATGTAAACAGCTGATTGATTTTGTCAATGGAAATATAATAGAAAAATGAAACGAGTTTAATTTTTTTTTTATATATATAAAAAGATGTTTTGATTAAAAATATGTTGCTTTTTCGGTGTAGTATAATGTACATAACTCGTCCGGTAAGTTTTCCGTGCTTGCACATGTAAATCTCGCACTCAGCTGCGCCTCACCCGTGAACTATCATGCTCGCACTGAAAAACCCTATTTACCGGGCTTGTAACGTAATATACTATTAAAGAGTAGGGGTTTAAATTTTTAAGGATAACTTAAGAACAGAAAACCCATATAAAATAAATATCAGTAGGGAAAAATAAAACTTTCTTAATTTGATATATGTAGACATTTTCCCCAATAAAATGTTTAGGCAATTGTTTCCTTTGTTAAGTAAACGCTTCTTGTTTTCTTTTTGTTCATGAGTTATAACGTTAGGCGTTATAAAAATATAAAAATGTAAAATGAAAAATGAATTTAATATAACTTGTTAGAAATAATTAATAAATAATTGTTTTTAGGTTAAGCCTATACTAGTTTTCTTTACCTCTTGTCTTCTTACAACTTACAACTCAGGATCGTGGAGTTCCTGAACAAGTACTTGCTGGAATATAGGATAGTGAAATTAAACTCTAATGGTTCACATAACAACTGATTTTTTATTGGCCGCTTTAGCCCTGCATGGTTCTTTTATATCGAGTTATAAAAAGAATTTTTTAACAAATCTTATAAATCACTTTGATTAAAAATGTAGCCAAACAAATAACATAAATCAATCTAAATTTAAATTAAAAAATTATATATGGTACAAATAGATATTTAATACTTACGTAAAAGGCAGACACATAAACTAATTAATTTAAAAAAGAAAAAGAAAAAAAACCCACTCGCACGCGCAACAACACTTTCGTCGCTAGTTCATGTTCGAATTACTTTCACATTATTTATTTAGAAAAGTTCGCCGATCGTAGTTTACACCATTGTCGATGATAGTTCTCGTAAAAAATTCAAATCAGTTTTTTAATAACTCACAAAAAACACCCTTTACGACTTGATGAAAAATGAATGTTACATATTTAAACTTTTTAATAATGCGCAGCGCGCAACACTTCAAGCATCCTTACAGCTTGGACTCTAGTTGACAAGTGACTTTAGCGTCTTTCTCCACCGCTCAGAAACGTCAGACCACCCACAGATGTTCAAAGTTGCGTCAGATCTTTGGGTTGCTAGCTATGCTTTTCTTTCTGGATCTTGCAGTTGAATCGCACGTATACCATTTTTCTAAGAAATAGCTTGCAGGTGTTCGCTTCTTATCTCGTCTAGACTGGTGTGGACGTTGCTTTTCTAAATGCGTCTTGAAACTCGTAGCCTATACTTTCCGCGTCTTAAAGTCATTGCATAAACTGTTCATTCTTCAAACTCACATATAGATTGAATATAATAATTACTTTTAATACTTGTCTGCCTTTTACATTTATTCAAATTAATAATGTGACACTAACGTCCATGTCACAGAGAAAATAATAAAATAAGAAATGAATCAGCTGTTTCCTATAATGACTAAAGATACAGAGGTTTGGTCTAAATGAATAATGACGCAATACATAAATAATATTAACCATTTATAATTTTTATATATACATTTCTTAATGACGCAAAATAATTACAGTAGAATCATTTTTTCTTTAATAAACAAATAGTAAAACATAAAAGCAGACTGTAAAAGTAGGTAATATAAAAGCAGACTTAAAAAAGATATCAATATATGAGCGTGTGTAAAAGGTGAAAATTATACAGAAACTTTGTTTCAATGAGTGGTGCGTTGTAAATGAACGATACAGAGCGGTATTTGGAATTATGGACAGTTCGATGAATAAATACAAGTAATAATAAGACACAACATCGGTCTATACGTTGAGATATGGAAGGCCTAGCACAGAGTTGCGGACGTGACTTTTGGCTCGTACAGTTCTGAGAGAAGTACGGTTAACAACGCAAGAGAGGAGAGGAGAGAAAGAAAAGGAGAAGTCAAGATGGCGTAGACAACTTTGTGCAAGCTACTTGCGGGTGGTGAAGAATTTGTTAAAAAATGTAACAATTCTAAAAAGATCACGACGGATGTTATGTGAATGTTAAGTAGAGACGTCTAGGAGTTCACAAAAGTGAAAGAAGTGAAATCTTCCATATATTTCTTTTAAAAAAAATGGACTTTTAAAAAAAGTTGCCATGTGCTCTGAGTAACGCGTTAGTAAGAAAGTAAGTGAAGTGACTTTGACAAATAGAATCAGTGAAAATCCTAGGTAAAAAGACAGTGCAACGAGTGAAATTGTAAGTAATAATGGCCATAGGACATATTTTAGTCTGCAGGTATTAAAATTTTTCATTTTATTAAAAAACTAACTTCATTTAACTTCTATTGCGTCATTGCTTAAGGTATGGTTCAGGAAACTTTATATAACTGTAAATAATTTCTTGACTTGTTTGTATATATGTATCACTATGTTTATGTTTCTTAATTGCTGTAAATATCCATTTTTGATCATGTTTGAGTAAATAATTGTTGTCTTGCTGCAATGCCTTGAATTTCTTTATATAGCCACGAATGTCCATTTAGCCACTACTTTAATAGCCAGGTTCCCACCCCTAAGAAAATAAAATTAATTAACAAATATTTCTCAGTGATTAGTAATTACAAGTATATATATGCAAACAGAGCATAAGTGAGGTTATATGTGGATTATCGCAAATATTATGATTGTTATTTTTTTTTTATTAAGATTATGGGAGTTAAGTGGAGGTGATTTTTAAGGTTCTAAGAGTAAGGTGAGTTGAAGTAAGATGAAAAATATAATATTGTTCTACGTTGAAGTTGGGAGAAAGATGTTATGGAGAGTTAAGGTGGGTGATGATTTATTATTGAAATAAGGCAATAGGCCTAGGAGGTATATAAGTGATTTTAAGTATTACATGAGCGACGAGTTTTGTTTTTAAGGTGAATAGGTAAAGGAGGTGATGAAGAGATATTAATAATTATTAGATAATCCACATATAGCGTTTTTATTTTGATTTAAAACATATTTTTTTTATTTTTTGAACTTTTTACCGAAACCCATTTTTTTTTTAACACATTATAACTTTATCTATTTTATTATTTTTTTGTAACCTTAAGTTACAAAATGGCGTCCAACTCGGGGGCTATTAAACGAAGGCGGAATGGATGTCGTGGCGATTTTAGAGATTTTTGAGGCGTTGTGGCAAGCGACTCAATTTCAAATTGTTGAAATAGATTTTAAAATATGGCAAACAGGGTAGAAGAGTTAGGCCTGAATGATTCAGGTTTAGAATTGGATCAGTCCGTAAATGAGAGTGCACAAGATAGGGTAGAGGAGTTAAAGATGAAAGAGACAATTAAAGATAGGCCTAGTGAAAGTTTAAAGGAGGTTAGGTCAAGTGACGATTTTGTTGGGAATAATTTTGAGAAAATGATGAGTTTTTTGACTGATTTAAACTGTACTTTAAGCAGTAAGATTGAAAATTTAAGTACAGAGAATAGAGAGTTAAGTTTAAACTTAAAAGAATTAAGTGTAAAGTCAGAAGTAAACAATGATAGTTTAAAAACTGAAATAAAAAATTTAAGTGTAAAATCTGAAGCTAGTTATAACGATTTAAGTATGAAGTTGCAAAATGAAATGGAAATAATGCGTAAGGAGTGTAGAGATTTAAGAACGGAGAGTGACCTAAAATTTAGTGAACTTGTTAATAGCATGAATAGTAAAATAGGGGTAATTGATAACAAAGTAAATGAAACTGCCAGATCTTTTGAAAATAAGTTAGTATGCATTAATGAGAGCTTAACTGATAAAGTAAAGGTAGTGGAAGATAAATGTCTTGAAATTGATGGCAAGGTTGAAAATGGCCTAACTAAAATGAATGAAAAAATGGATAAAAAATTTGTTGTAGTAAATAAAGATATAGAACAGGTGAAACAGAAAACAAAAGATCTGGAAGAGGATTTTACTAGTAAAATAGATTCTAAATTTAAGAATGTTAGTAGTAATTTGGAAGAATTTAAAAATGATATTGAAACAAGGTTGGACAGCAATTCAGTAGTTATGATTGGTGATGCAAGAAATGAAACGGTAGTACCAGATTTTTACCATGAGAAAAGAGAACCGCATCCAAAAACATTTTTGAATGCTTTAGAAATGTTTAACAAATGTAGACAAGATAAGTGGGAGTTTAAAAAAGTATTGATTAGAAAATATTTTAAAGAGGAAGCAGAAATTTGGTTTGATGTTCACAATATAGAGTGGAAAGATTTTTCAGAGTTTAAAGTAGCTTTTTTGAATAGATTTTGGTCTCAGGACAAACAGGAGAATCTGAGAGTAAAAATAATGTTAGGTAAAGTTTATCAGGGACAGGTTAGGGATATACATAACTATGTAATCAGGTTATTTCATCAAACTCAATTCTTGGACCCACCAATGCCAATGGAAACATTCACGAGGCATATTGTTAAACAATTACCTAATGATTTAAGACTAGTGTTGTTGGCAGCAATGCCTGATAGTTTGAATAGGTTAGAAAAAATCATCATGGATTGGCAAGAGAGCCAAAAACATATTAATGAAAATAGAAATAGTAATCCAGAGGCTAACGTATTTCGTAAAGAATTTAATCAAAATAGGCCATCGTTCTCCCAAAATAGGCCATTCCAGCAACATAGGCAAACACATGATAATAATAGGTCAACATTTAATCAAAATAGGCCACCTTTTGAACAAAATAGGGCATTTAATCAAAATAGGCCACCATTTAATACGAACAATAGTGGAAATACAGCCAATAGGGAACAGAATGGACAGTATAATAGGCCACCGGGTGATTCCAATAGATATATGGCAGGTAATGGTAACAGTCAAAATAGACAAACCTCACCTGGGCAAAATAAGGGAAACGAACATCGACAATAATACAATCGGCTGGTATTCATTTGTCGGAACAAGACAAGCCGACGGAATCTAGTGTTAGTAAAATTTTAACGACACACATACGTAATAATAATAACAATAATAATTTAAAGTTAGAATCAAATGATATGTTAATAAATGAAAATAATTTCACTGAAATTAAATCTAAACCTATTAAGGGTGACATAGTAGAAATAGAGATAGAAGTTTTTAATAAAAAATATTCTTGCATAGTAGACTCTGGTTCAGAAGTTACTGTAGTAAGTGAAAATATTTTCAAAGAATTAGTGGAATTAAGCCAAAATAAGATTATGGAGTTACCAGTGTCAAATCTGTTAATAACTGGAGTAACTGGCACTAGAAGTAAGAGAATTTCAAAACAAATATGCTTAGAGGTTAAGATAAATAATAAAACTTTATTAATGAATTTTTTAGTAATCAATGGGCTAAATTTAGATTTTATAATGGGGTGTGATTTTTTGGAAAGTTGTAGAGCTAGAATAGATTTTGAAAACAAATTGATACATTTTAAATACGAGAACTTTGAAGTAGATACAAAATTCATTGATAAAGAGGAAATGTATGTGTGTGGTTTAAAATTGTGTAAAAATAAAAATAATGTTGTTTTTGAAGAGACAAATATGTTCAATAATATAGAGTCACAAATGGAGGACACGGTTTATTCTTTTTATAATGAGGCAATGTATAGTAAGGACAATTTGGAAATATTAGAAAACGATCGGGAATTAGAGTGGGAACAAAATTTAAGGGAAGTAATTGATAATAGTAACTTGGGGAATGAATTAGAACAAAGTAAGTTGGCCACTGTTTTGAATTATTATAGGGACATTTTTTCGGATAAAGCGGGAAAAATAAGGGATTTTAAGGCCAAATTAAACATTAAACCAAATGAACCATTTATAAATAGGTCATATGCAGTGCCTCATTCGAAAAGAGAAGCGGTGCACTGCGAAATTGAGAAAATGATAGCAAACGACATTTTAGAAAGTTCAAGCAGTCCTTATTCAAATCCCTTAGTATGCGTCATAAAAAAGGACGGCTCAGTTAGGTTATGTCTCGACGCAAGACAAGTAAATAAATTAATAATACCTGACAGGGAAGCACCTGAGAACATTGATGACTTGCTACAAAGATTTGAGGGGGTAAATTACATTAGTAGTATTGATTTAGTAAGTGGGTTTTGGCAAATAGAATTGGATGCAGAATCCAGAAAATATGTAGCGTTTACTTTTAATGGGCGAAATTTACAATTTAAAAGGTTACCGTTTGGTTTGAATATAAGTACCTCAGTGTTCAAGAAAGGGTTAAGCCATGTCATGGGACCAGAAGTCCAATCTTTTGCTATCATTTATGTCGATGACATCTGCATAGCGTCAAGAACGTTTCATGAACACATTGAACATTTGGCAAGACTTTTTGAGAGATTAAGACAGTTCAATGTTACAGTAAAGCTTAGTAAATCTAGTTTTTGTAAAAGGGAGATTAATTTTTTAGGTTATCACATTTCAAATTTGGGTATAAGGGCAGATGAAGAAAAAGTTAGAGTCATTCAGTCATTTCCAGAACCAAGGAACTTAAAACAGTTACAAAGTTTTTTGGGTCTGTGTAATTATTATAGAAAATTTAGACAAAACTATGCAGAGTTAACGGCACAATTTCGACATTTGTTAGGAAATAATGGTAAAACTAAAAAACAATGGGTATGGAGAGAGAAAGAAAGGGAGGTGTTTAACAAGATTAAACAAGAGTTTTTAAAATGTGTTATGCTGAAACACCCGAACTTCAGTGAGACCTTTTACATGAGCACCGATGCTTCAGATATTGCTCTAGGAGTTGTATTGTATCAATTAGACCAGAATGGTGATAAGATGGTGATAGCATTTGCCAGCAGAAGCTTGCAAGACTTCGAGCTGAGATACACCATAACAGAAAAGGAACTGTTGAGCATTCTGTTTGGATGTAAGAAATTTAGAAACTACATCTTAGGAAATAAAACAATAGTAAGATCAGATCATAAGGCGCTCATGTTTCTAAAAAATTGTAAGTTGACTCATGGGAGATTGCTTAGATGGATGTTATACCTTCAAGAATACAATTTAGATATAGAATACTGCCCAGGTAAAGACAATATAGCTGCAGATGTTTTATCAAGAACAAATAATAAAGATATGGTTAGAAAAAATGAAGAGGGTGTGCTAAAGGTGTATAATGCTAAATTAGAAAAACAATGGAAATTTAATGATAAGAGAATTAAGAAAATGTTTGAAAAATTAGTAATTGAACAACAAAATGATGTTAAATATAAGCAGATAATAGAAACTTTAAATGACAGAGATCAAAATTATAGTAAATTAAAGAAATATTTCATAATTTATAAGAATGTATTGTTTAGAAGGTATAATGATTCAGATAGTTATAAGATATGTATACCATTAGTTATGTTAGATAGTGTGATAGATGACTGTCATGAAAGGTATGGTCACATTGGCAGCAGCAAGTGTTACCGTATCTTGAGAGAAACATTTAGTTTTCCGAAAATGGAAAAAATTATAAAAAACAAATTAAGGGGATGTGTACTTTGTCAAAAAAGCAAAATTAGTAATCAAAAGCAAGAGGGACTGATGAAAAATATAATACCGAGTAAACCATTAGATTTAATCGCGGTTGATTTGTTTGGAGAGTTGCCCGTTGGGAGGGGAGGCGTTAAATATATTTTTGTCGTGTTGGATGTTTTTTCTAAATTTGTTAAATTATATCCCATAAAGAGGGCAATCTCGAAAGTTTTGGCAGAGAAAATAACACAGTGTTACATGGTAGAAGTAGGGAAACCGAATGTCGTTCTAAGTGATCATGGCAGTCAATTTCAGTCAAGTGTTTGGTACGATACTTTAGGATGGGAAGGCATTCACATCAGACACACATCTGTATATCATCCACAAAGCAATCCCAGCGAAAGATGCATGAGGGAGTTAGGGAAAATGTTTCGTATATATGTAAATGAACAGCATAATAGATGGCCTGAATATGTGTCATTCATAGAGAGGTGCATAAACTATTCCATACATGACTCTACGAACTTTGCACCCTATGAGATTATGTATCAGAAGAAATGTCCAAGGATATATAGGAATTTGGTAGAAAGCCCAAATCAAAATGAAATGAATAACGATGAAAGGTTAGCGCTAGTAAGGAAGCAACTCAAGTTGAAGGCTGATCAGCGTAAGAGATTACATGATAAGAATGTGAAACCCATAATATATGAGGTTGGAGATTTAGTATTAGTGAAAAATCACTATTTGTCGTCGCAACTTAAGAAAGAAATAAAGAAGTTCTTTCTATTGTATAGAGGTCCATATAAAGTGAGAGCAAGAAAGATGGAAAATGCTTATGTTTTGGAGGAGATAGAGACAGGAGAGGAAGTAGGCACCTATAATGTGGTGGAATTGCGAAAATTCTATGTTTCAACGAACTTTGCTACGCCGTAGTACTTGTATTAGGTGTTAGTTAATAAATAATGAGAACATAGATAGATTAGCATGTTATATATGATTATATTATGAGAGATGATTATGTAAGATTATGTAAGACTTAATAGATAATTTAATCCAAGTTTATGTGTTGTAGCCAGGCATGGCCCAACGCGTCATCATTGCGGGTCATAGAGATAGCAATGTTGGGTCATGTCTGGTGATTTCAAGGTACGGCGTCCTTTAAAAAACGGCCAAGTAGCTGATGTTCACTCACCATGGTGAACATCAGTGATGTATGTTTGCTGGTGTCATAAACCTCCATAGTTATAAGGATGGTGTTTGCTGACGCACACCATCACAAACTTGTTTTTATGTACATATACATACGCCGTTGAATATTTTATTTTATTTTCTTCTTTCCATTTTTTGTCAGGTAGTTGCACTCTCATGGAATTATCCATATACGTTGTCTGAGAGGGGGTTATTGCCATTTTTAAGGGTCTTAGTCACAATTTGATATGTAGGTGATGTGTTAAATTGGTATGAATGTATGTAAATGTAAATGTAAATTTTAAATATTGTAAAGAATTTGATTTGTAGTGTGAATGATTAATTAAAATGTGTTAACTAAGAATGATTGAGTGTAGGGTTGCCACAGGTTAGAGATGAAAATAAGTGAATTTTATTTGTTGCCAAAGTAATTTATAATGTGTAGAATTTGATTAATGAGTGAACTTTGATTTGCAATTGATGCGTAATGTTAATTTGCAGGAAATATTGAGCCTGAAGGCATGTTGAGAGATGAACAATGAAAACTCTGATACTTGAATGATTACAATGATGTACAATTTGATTGATAATCTGATAATGAATAATGATATGTAATTTTGATTTTTTCAATAATGTTGATTATAATACTTAATTGTGAAACTTAATTTTTATGTGTAACTGATTTTTTAATGTTGTTTAATTGTGATATCTGATTTCAATATTTGATTGTTTGAGTTAATTTTTGAGTTTTTTGAATTTTTGAATTTTGAATTTTTTTTGAGTTTTTGGATTTTTAAATTTTTTTTGTGGCAACTAATAATTACGTGAAAGTAAACATTGATAAGTGAAGTATTTTGGAATAAGAATAATGATTGAAATTTAAGTATAACTTGTAAATTTAAAATTTTTGAATAATGTAAAGACCAAATTTCTTTGAAATTTAAAAAAAAAAAGAAGAAAATTTTTTTTCCTTCTCTGTTACATGGACTGTGGTGTTTTTGGTGTTCATGAAAGCAAATTCCTTGAATTTCTTTCATGAACAGGGGCTATCTGTGACACTAACGTCCATGTCACAGAGAAAATAATAAAATAAGAAAT
>JAGFPH010007079.1:0-10394 GCA_018207615.1 Philaenus spumarius | reverse complement strand
ATATTTCTCCTTAACTGTACTGACTTCAGTAATTTTTTAATATTCGGAGAGTTAGGTTGTGGGAAATATCTGCGAATGTTGAAGCTGTCTTCTCATAAAAAAGTTGATCATGTTTTATGATATTTTAATGAAGTGAAAAAAGCAAATGAAATGAAAAAAAAATTTTGCTAAGCATTTTTTTAATGTAAATAACTTATATAACAGAACTATGTGCAGTATATATAAACCCTTCTATCTAAAGCATGCAGCTTAGTGGTAGGTTTTTTGTTTGTTTATAAAGTAGGTATAATCGTATAGTTTTTGTGTTTAGTGTAGTAGAGTCCTGTTCTTCTAAGCACAATCTAAAGAAAAATTTTGGAAGAGAAATAGTTTCCCGATTTTGTTAAATAAAATCCTATGGATAATGAACCCACTTACGATCATTGTGACACAATTTTCAAGTTTATACTTTTTACATTTAGTAAATATTGTTTTTTATTTACTTACCCTTGTAAGTTTAACGAATGAGCATGTGAGAAACATTTCTGAACAGCTGAAAAACATATGATTAATTAAAATATATTAAACACAACAGCTGTTAGATTGTAATAAGTTTATATAAACAACTAGGGGCTCTGCCCCTGGACGCTTCACGTCCCAACCCCGCCTCGGCCTTCGGCCTCAAATGGCTGCTTCGCATCGCTCGCAGTTGGAAAATTCGCTAAAGAATCTTGTTAATCTTTGGCTTGTTTGTACATATATGACCGAGCACAGATCAGCTGTTTTATTTTTCAGCTGACTCAAACTCATTAAACATTATCTCCATAAGATTAACATGGGAAATTTGAAGGATTATTTGGCGGAGCTCCTTCTCGGGTTAATAGCGGCTAAAGGGATGATTGGATCTTGAATCTGACGGAAATCTCTTCTTTGAAATTTAATTTTCTACAACTTTTGTATTTAAATTTTTTTGCTATCTCTTACCGTTTTCTTACTAAATGCGCTCAAAGTGAGAAAATGAAGCAATTGAAAAAATCGAAAAAATCTTTCCCGCCCAAAAGGTGCTTCCAAAATAAAAAAATGTGAAATTATGGCAATTTTCCCAAAAGTTTCTCGTCGAGAGCTTTAATTCAAGTATAAGGTTGAGGGGGTTCCGATTAAGGGAAGTGCCTAATAATTAATGTCAGTGAATCAGTAAAAAGTCTAGCTTTAAGGACGTTGGGTGGAGCCTCCCTTCTCGGATAAATAGTGGCTAAACGGATGATTGGATCTTAAATTTTAGATTGATGTAAAATCGTTAGTCTGAAATTAAATTTTCTACAACTTTTGTATTTAACATTTTTTGCTATCTCTTACCGTTTTCTTACAAAACGCGCTCAAAGTGAAAAAATGAAAACATTTTAAAAATCTAAAAAATCTTTCCCGCCCAAAAGGTGTTTGCAAAATAAAAAAATGTTAACTTCTGGCAATTTTCCCAAAGGTTTCTCGTCGAGAGCTTTAATTCAAGTATAAGGTTGAGGGGAGGTCCTATTACGGGAAGTGCATAATAATTAATGTCAATGAATCAGTGTTACCGTCTAGCTTTATATAAGTAGATAACATCAAAAAGTTAAGTGAAAAAATCAAGTCAGGAAAGAAATATGAATTAATTTTAACATACGAGTAAAATAAAAAATTTCTTAATTTTTCCGTAATTAGTGGAGAGCTGATATAAACATAATGACATACACAGTGAGTCTACAATCTAGTCTCAGTCTGTACTCAGAAGTGTCCCAGTGTTGGTTATTGAAAGCCGTTCAGTTGTTTTTGATTGTGTTTCAATAATTTTAATTATGAGTGCAAATGTAAAAAAGTTGTTGTGACATTAGACAAAAAGTATTGCGCTTTGAAAAGGTATAGGCAAAAAAAGGCGTCTACAGTCGTACAAAGTCTGTTTTCTTTCCACCCAACTAAATTTGAAATATCATTTGACATTTTGAAATTTGTATTTGAAATATTTGTTTTTGTTCAATACAAAGAAAGATTATGAATATCTTTCAACTAACTCACGATTGTTTGATAATATATTTTTAAATCATGTGCATCAGACTTGCAACTATCATCCGTACTCTGTGTTATCCGGATCGCATTAAAAACAGTGAGGTGGTAGTATCACAGAACAATCTGAGTCCCGAGCGCTGTGTTTTAATTGTTAGCAACTGCAAATATTGTGCTATAATTAGGCAGTACAGTACAGTTAGCGGACTTTTCACAGTGGTGTTTTGTCAAGCCTCTGACCATTTTACATACTATTGTAAGAAACCTAGTCTCAGTCTGTACTCAGAAGGGTCCCAGTGTTGCTTATTGAAAGCCGTTCAGTTGTTTTTTATTGTGTTTCAATAATTTTAATTATGAGTGAAAATGTAAGAAAGTTGTTGCGACATTAGACGAAAAGTATTGCACTTTGAAAAGGTTGGATGGTTGTGATTTGGCAAATAAGGTAGCCCTAGATCGAGGAGTTGGCACAGTTAGTGACTGGAAGAATTGTGCGGAAATAGAAAAGTGGTGCTCTAATCAAGCTAGTGTTAGTAGTGAGTAAAACTATGTAAAAGGTAAACGCAGAGAAGTTGAAGAGGCATTATAACTATAGCATAAAAACTTAGGAAAAGGTTTGGAGGTAATCGGCCCTTTGGTTTAAAAAAAATTCTATAGTTTAAAATGGAAATTGAAGGAGTTGTCAGCGAGTTCTCAGCCAATGAAGGATGGTTAGATTATTTTAAAAATGCTTTTGTATAGGACAGATGACAATTAGTGGCGAAGCTTTAGCTGCAAATCTCGATCCCATTCCTGTTTTCAAACTGTTTGACAAGGAAGGGAAGAGATGTCCAATTGTGATAACTAAAACACTAGTATGTAAGCAGAAAAATGTAATTTCAGGTTACAAAAATAGTAAGGATTGTGTTACTGTCTTGGCTTGCCCTGATGCTACAGGCAATCGTAAATTGATGTTAACCTTAATTAATTGGTAAATAAAAAAGTCTAGAGCTTTAAAAAAACTAAAAAATTCAGGATCGTTACCTTTGTGGTACACCCATCAACAGAATGCTTGACATATTTAAGAGGTGGTTTCACCTAGAGTTTTTACCTTGTGTTGAAAAACATCTGTCATCTGATAGCTTGCCGACACAAGCCATACTTATCCTAGATAAGGCACAATCTCACCCAGCCACAGATGAGTTGAAGAGTGGTGAAGTTAAAACTTTATTTTTACCATCAAACGTCACATCAGTATGTCAAACAATGGATCAAGATGTCTTTGAAGTTTGAAAAAGAAGAAGTATCGTCGCTGACTTCTGAACAATCTTCTATGTCAGTTGTTAGCGAATGTCGGACTGTCTGCCCGCTTTGATATGCTAGACGTCATAGGATGGGGTTCTGAAGGATGAGAGGAGATATTGCTTTTATCAATAGTGCGATCACAAAGCCAGTGATAATTGGGGTTATGCACAACAATACAACACGTAAAAAGAAACTGTAAATAATGAATAACACTTTTAGACAATGTGCCTGGTTGTTCATTCATTTTATCTCATTAATTCCAAATATTATTTTTTGTTACGACATTGCATAGTTTTCTCCTTGCACAAATTAACAGTGCAATTTTTGTTTTTGATTATTTTTGCTACTTTGTATTACTGTTGCTATTTTAAATATATAGTATGCACAGTTCTGTATTTTAAGAATAAAATACTGTTATAATTCCATGTGCTTATTTTAATGTTTTAAGTATTTTCGGGATCAAAAAATAGTTTTGTTAAGGTTAGAATTAGGCCCTTTTGTCCCAATAAGGGACACATCAATAATAACAAATCAGTGGTTCAGTTATAATATACTTCTACTCAACATTTATTTGCACGCCTTTACAATTATACAATCTCTGATACATTATCCCACACTTATCCTACACACATGCCATTTAACAGATATATTACGCTTGTAAGGTAGACTGGATCAAGATATCAGTAAACAAAGCTATCGCATTTACTTTATCAATTCCAAACTTCAACCCCAGTGTGAATCTATTGACAAATATTACTCACTCAACAGTAAAGTTGTTCCTTTGCAAAACCGGCTATGTTCGCTGATCTCTGTTGAAGGTCCTAAAACTCGTGACCTACCGATAATATTGACCCGTCTTGTGGTGTTAAGCTTCCGGTTCGACTCTTCACAAAACTTGGCCTAAGTCGTAGCAAACTGGCCTACCTACGGCTTCTCTCATAGCAAATTGGCCTAACTCGCAGCCTCTATTGGCGGCCCAACTTCCCTGGAAAACTGGCCAAGATTCTAGATTAGGATTATGCTAATATAGTCCATCTAGCTTCCGTGTTGATATCCCCCGCTAGACCATCGCTACCTTCGTAGCAGTTCCTTGTTGTGCGTTACACGACTTCTTACGCTACCTAGTTTATATTTCTGGATCGATACTTCCTGTCTGTTTTACACAACACAATACCTTTACATTAAATATATTAACTCTAATAATGAATATAACTAAACCTACCCAAAACCCTCGACTAATCCTAACAGTTTATACCACGTGAAATGGATTATAACTAAGGAATTTGGAATATCCGGATTTTTTGTTACCCAGATGGTCGCGAGTCCACTGTATATAACAATTACATCACTCCTTGCCACGTTGTTTAAGTGTTATTGTTTTACTTGTTCACAGATTTCTACAATCACAAATCAAACGTACGCACTCAGTTTCTTATGGAATGGGCTGAGGTTAGGACCAACATATTCAATGACTTGGACTCAGCGAGAGAAATATGGAACTCAACAATACTTGTGAAAAATGATAAATCGTCGGGAAAACTTTGGGGCAGATATTTAGATTTTGAACAGTAAGTGTTTAGTTTAGTGTTTTGTGAGTGACCCAGTTTGATTTGGTTTCAAACTGGCTTAGCTGGAAAATGATAATAAGAATATCTGTAAAAAAATTTAATGGATTTAGTTGAGTTCTACAACTATGTACAGTTAAGTTACTTTGATTTGGAGGGAGAAAGGGACGAATGATCTAGTGGACTATATCTGTTTCTCAAAACATGAAGTTATTCTTAAACTTTGTACCACTGCCGTAAGAGGTGGGTGGCAGACCTGCAGAATATGTCCGATCGTCCGAACGAGGTTCGGGGGAAATTGGGACTGAGCTGAGGAAATTTAGGCCGCGGAAAATCCTCAAAAAATAAGGAAAGTATAATTATTTTGGGGGAAAATAGATAGGAGATGAATGCGAACAAAGGTTGGCCTAATCGGTTTGTACGATACATATACATTAGATACATTACACACCAACACACACAAAGTGTGTTGTCTGCTCTCTACTGCAAGTTGGACAGGGTTCCTATTTAATTTTCACCGCACAAAATATTGTACGGTCGAGCTGCCGATACGATATTAGTCTTCACCGCACAAAATATAGTACGGCCGAGCCGCCGATACGATATTTTTGTACCGGTTGATGAATGGCAGTTTCCTGATTCTTGACTGGCGTTCAAATACTTTCATTAGATATTAAATAATTATTATGATACTGGAATGCAAATTTTGATTAGTTTCATACAAATGATATTATTCAAGCGATAACAATTAAATCATATTAAACCAAATTATACAACGATGCTTAGGTAGTACTGATGTTTTTCATTTTTTTACCGAAATTTGAAATCAGTAAAATGCGTACAATGTGATGACTCATTTGTTTCCTTTTTCACTGCGTAGATGGGGGTGAGGGATAGAGTATACTGTTATCTGTTATATCTCATATCTTTTGTTTCGAGTTTTTAACCTTGTCTGCTTATAATTAGCAAGTGGTCTAGGTGGTTGTTTATTACTGTGATGTTTAAATTTATAAGTGATTTTTTCCGTTGCAATTGTTTATTGTGATGTTTAAGAGGCAATGTAGTGAACCATCGGAGGGTTATAAAGTATTATATTTATAGTGTTTCGTAATATTTTCAGTAGTGACTGTGGTAGGTAATTCGGTAATTGCATTTGGGCACTCAACTCATTACCTACACACAGGCGTAAGCCCATGTAGGGATTATTCTTTTGGGCCAAACTGTAAGAAAATGTAAAACCAAAACAAAAAGAATAAAACCATATTCTATTCTATTCTATTCTAAATTAGAACTAACTAAACACACTAACATTAACACCACTTAATTATTAGGCCTACTTTTAAACATAATAAAATAGCAATAATCAAGTTGTATTTTTTTTTTGTTTTAAACCTTTTTGGGCCCATCTGACGATATTTCACCGTAGCGTAGTTAATTAAGTAAAAATATTGCTATTATTATTTTTTTGAAGATTTATATTGGAATTTAAAATGAATATAATAGTAATTAATAAAACAATGTCAATAAATATGTTGAAATAGATAAACAAACCTTGTTAATGTCTGGCGCATCTGTAGCGAAAGCGATAAATTTTGGGGAAATTTTTAGTGAAAAAAGTGTGTTCTGGGGAAATTTCGTGTGCTAAAACATTTTCTGCATCCCTGGTGGGTGGTTGGTCACCCTTAGCGCTACAGGTCTTGGGGCACCTTGTAAATCTTTGGCTTAAAAGTTTTAAGAGAACTTAATACCAGATATATAAGAACTCTTTTAAGTCTAAATAAAGCTCTACAAAATATAAGAGCTATTTAAAACAACTAACCCTTTCCCCGGTATTCATAATTGACACCAAGTGCCTCATACCAGACCTCTTAAAATTTGTTACTTATATTCAGTTAATGTTCAAACTATGATAACTAATTAACTACTTATTCAATATACATGAAATTTTTACCATATCTTAATATTATATTGGTATACACAAAATTTGTATACTTACCTAATGCAGCACTGAATTTTTTTAAGTCCAAATAAAAAACAAATTGATTAATAAGTTCACTCACAGTTATAACTTTTACAAAAATGTTAGGCCATAAACTATATGTTTTATTTGTGTTCAGTTACTACAAAACTACATTTAATAAATCAAAAAATTAACCATGTATTTTAAATTCAGTCTAACCATGTTTTACATGACTCTTGGTTTACAAAAGTTGTGCTACAGATGATTGTAAACACAGATCTAAAACCCTAAACAGCTGGAAGAAATAACAAATGATATACAACTGTACTGTAAAATTTTCTCTGAACATGTTTCTGAAGTTAATTTTAAAATATTCCAAGAGATGGCGAAGTTATACAAATTTAAAGTTCTACTACGGATTAGTGAACAAAATAAGTCGCTACTAGTTACTACGGCATACCGGGGAAAGGGTTAAACAGTCATTTATACATATAAACAATTTACCTAGTTAGAGCAACTTATATAAAAGGGAGTTAAAATACAAATCGTTAAAAACAGCTCTTCGTCAGCAGCTCAAGAATGACAACACTCTAATTTCAGCCAACACCATCCATAGTTTATGTTACCACAGCTTTTTATGGTATCAGTTTTCTTCGGTATTTCTGTAGACATTTCTGAGTTGAGTCATTCCATGTCAAATCAACACAGTTTTAATACATTTCGAACCTGACAATCTCAGAAATCAATAAAATTTGGCAGGGAGGTTGCCTTTATATATATAGATTAAGAAAAATACCAAATTTTATTAATTTAACTCTATTGGTTAGTGAGTTATAACTACATGAAATTCCCAAAAACAAGCCAAAAATCATGTACCCGAAAACTTAAAACGTAAATTGTGCCTCTCCTACTGAAGATACAGAGCTTTTAAAAGTGTCATTTTAAAGCATTTTTCATGGCCTTTAATATGACATACAACACAATATAGTCTAAGAGGAAAATGATTTTTGCAAAATCAACTGAAATTTTTGATTTTGAATTTTTCAAAAGGCGCCGGTTTTAAAAATTTGGAAAAAATTAGAATTAACCTTTATATTCTTATAAACATATATTGTAAATTTAAACTTGGGATCACAATGGGTTCTAATATAAAACTTTGTTCATTGTTCATAAATAGGCTTGCATAGGTTTCTTGGGAAAACTATACTTAAAATCCATAAAATTATATAACATTTACTCATAATTTAATTTTAAGAAACTCACCTTAAATCTATATTTACAAAAACTTGTATGTAGGACTTTCATAACACTACAAATCATTTATTTAGTCATTATATGCTTTAACTATTTTACTTGTCTCTTGTTCATTGAGTTTATAAACTCTTCCTGCTGGGGTCACTGGCTTTACTTTACATAAGACATGACTTGCAGGAAGCCACAAACACATCTTGTCTTGAAGGATAAGAGAAAGAAGCTGATGGACCAGCTGGGTGTAAGAAAGAAATCTTGACCTCATCAGCTGCTTCTTCTTTCGCCAAAACATATGCCAACCACCACTCATTCTCATTTATTATGGTTACATAACCACTGATTTTCTTGATTCGAAGTTTGTCTTGCAATGCAGTTACGTACTTTTTCAGTTGTTGATCATTTGAAAGTGAACCTTCAATGATACCTCAGCCTCGTCATTAGATGGCTCTTTGACATTAGTGAAAAGTTTTTTTCAACGCAGAATTGATTTTTTGAATTTTAGTTGAAGAATAATTTTTAGATCTACCCAACTTTCGTTTATCAATAGGTTACTCACCTAACTCATGAAGAAGCATTTAATGTATTCACTACTGCTAATGGCGATGAAAAGTTATGGCGATCTGTGACAAAGTTGCCAACCGCATTTAATGTACTCACGTCTTCTGATGGAGTTGAAAAGCCTGGGTCATGTGGCCAACCGCACCAATTTCACTTTCTTCTTGAAAATTTTTTGAAGATGAGAGTGTTTTTCTGCATGAATCACAAACTTTAGCCTCTCTTGGTAAATTTGCAAAATCTTTTAACATCCAATCTACCACGTTCCTCAATTTTCTTTTGTCTCTTACTCGGTGATCACTTTTGTTAAGCCTGCTGTGTGTTATCAGACTTCTATTGAGAATAATAATAACCTTTTCAAGTTCAAACAAGTTATGTTGAGATTGATATAAAAAGTATTTTTATAAAGTGGTTATAGATTTTTAAGTTTAATGAGATTCTGAAAAGTATTTTGCTCATTAAAATAATCTATTTTAAACTTTGCCAGGGAAAATTTCACTGTCAGGCAGATTTCAAAATAAGTTTTATATTAGAATCCATTGTGATCCCAAGTTTAAATTTACAATATATGTTTATAAGTATATAAAGGTTAATTCTAATTTTTTTCAAATTTTTAAAACCGGCGCATTTTGAAAAATTCAAAATCAAAAATTTCAGTTGATTTTGCAAAAACCATTTTCCTCTTAGACTATATTGTGTTATATGTCACATTAAAGCCCATGAAAAATGCTTTAAAATCACATTTTTTCCAGCTCTGTATCTTCAGTAGGAGAGGTGCAATGTAAGTTTAAAGTTTTCAAGTACGTGCGTTTTTGGCTCGTTTTTGGGAATTTCATGAAGTCATAACTCACTAACCAATAAAGATAATTTAATAAAATTTGGTATTTTTCTTATTCTACATAAAGGCAACCTCCCTGCAAAATTTCATTGAAATTGGAAAAGGTCATGGCAAATCAATGTGTTGAATTGACATGGAATGACCCAGTTGTCTCCTTCCCACCACCCATGTAACTTCTATGTGAGTACACGTGATCCTGATGTTTTATGCGTCATTCAGAAATTGGCCACGTGTTAAGCAATAAAAATAAAAGCAGAGTCGCTCATCAAAGTAGAAGTGATTGAGGTTATGGACTAAAGAAAGAACAGACTTGGCCTCAATTTAGATATCACTACTTTGATAGGCTGACTTTTGTTGGAGGGTTTCTGGAACTTGACCCTTTTTTTCATGGCTAGGTTTTGTTGGGATATCATTTATTTTTGCTGGCTTCAGCTTCGTGGGTGTCTTCTTGGTTTTTACAAGGCACTTTAGGGAATATCACGGTCATAAATTTTCTTTTGTAAGATCAGATTTTACATAACTCTTTCTGTTTTATAAATAATATAATGTTATAAAAATAACTTACAAATAACATTTTTGAGCGTAGCGAACTAATGCGCTAGCTGATTTTTATTTTCTTACCACAGAAGAAATTTATGGTTTTTAAAGAGCTTTAATTTGATCAAAAGCCATATGTGTCCATGAAAAATGTTGAGTTGCGAGTGGTATGAGAGAGGGTTTTGGGATTTGATAATACATTTTCTAAGGTTCCCCCTGACGGTGAATAAATTTCCGAGATAAGAATTTGTATATCTCTTTCCATTTTTTAAATAATAGAGGTGGTAACATTTAAAAAAATCACTGTATACGTTTTGCTACATATTTGACCCAGAACTGCGAGGGGAGTCAAACCCTTTCTGCTATTATGCACCCTGCCAAATGTTTTCAC
>JAGFPH010007078.1:50263-69691 GCA_018207615.1 Philaenus spumarius | reverse complement strand
CACACTAAAGAACCTTTGTGTAACCAACCATTTGCTAAAATCTGTATTGTCAGTTCTTGTCCAGTACTGTAGCAAGTATAGGAATGATTTCCAACCTGTAAAATAAAATTACATTTTATATAACAGATATTTTCTAATAACAACATTAATATCAAATGTATTTATTCCTTCTTGATAAAAAAAACTTGATTAAGTTTGAGTAAACCCAGAAAACGAGATAAAGTTAGACTGGAACTTTATAATTAACTGCATCTTTAGTTTTTAGAACACTCATAAAATTTATTAAATTTAACTACGGTAGTTAACAATTTCATAGGTAATTCACCAACCGAAGGCATAATGGACGACATAAAAAGATCTCAAAACAGCATATGAAGGAAATTTTATTCCAATTTTATTTTTCATATTAAGGTAAATATGTAATTTTTTAAAGTATAACTGTGCAGTATAGCAGTATAACCTTTTAACTAGTTTTGTTTTCATAACGTATTGTTTAATAGCTCATACTGTATAACAGGGCCATTTCGTAAATAATGCACAAATTGGCAGTACTGTAGGTGGCTGAGATAATAACAATGAAAATTATGTCAGTTGAAGTCACGGCTTGATGAATATGCGCATGTTTTGTTTCATGTATTGATAATTTGTGTTACCAACAGCCATAAATGAAGCCTGGACGCTATCTATTGTGACTGCTTGAGATCAACGGTTGTGACGAAAACATTTCCGAAATCAACAGTGCTTTGAGTTTACAGTAGACTGTAGTACAATTTTTCTCCGGGCTATCGTTTTTGTGCTTCCAGTCGTAAACAATAATCCAAGACCAGGAAGGTCGAAGTAACAGATGCTTTTGAAGAAGGTTGCAGTGTGATTTGTGAGGTATTTTCTGAATTCACAAGGATTCTATAATGTCAGCATTCCTTATTATCAGAAATGATTTAACCCTACTAATGCCCTGGTTATAGCTCAAATTGGCCAGCCGGTTTTTAGTGTTTTGCAAGCATATTTTATAAAAAATCACCAAAAATAGTAATTCTATACCAATCCAAAAGCGTTCTGTACCTTTTTTGTAGAGAAAGTTCAACTTTAGGCCTACATAACAAGTAGTAAATATTTTTCGCAAGCGTAAAAAAGTTTTGTAATTTAGTTCTAAATAGAACTGTATAAAAACATTTATCAATTTCAAATTTCTTATTTTGAAAAAATAAGTTTTTATGTTCCAAATACACGACTGCTAACAAAAGTAGGCCTAGTTTGAAACGTAATTTACTAATGTATGCTTTGCCCAAAAATGAAATATTATTATAACAAAGTGTAGAGGATAAATCAAAGAAAAGAACGGTATACTTGTCTTTCCTTAGTTCACAAAAGTGTTTGAGTTATCTTTATTTGAATAACAAAATGACATGAATCTAACGACATTTTGCCGTCGGTAAAGGTCTTACAAGAAGTGTGCGTTGAATTACGTGGGAACAAGACGGAGCAGTCGGTCACACCAGACCGCTCTAATTATATACTTTTCACTACTGTCTAGACCAACAAAAAACTGGTTTATTCTAGTTTAATTCCCACCGTTAAAAAGATCAAACTGTTCTCTACAAAATGGTGTAAAGAAATCTGTCAACCCATATGATATAGTAGGCGTTATCTCGGTTGACAAATGGGCTGTTTCATTGGTTGAAAATCTGTCCAATCGCAAGGTTTACAGAAATCGGGTAAAATAGTGACATCTGATTGGAAGGCACTACTAGAAAGATAAAATCTTGACAAATCCAATGGTATATTTATAATCTTGATAGAAATTCTTCTGTAGATGGTCTTGGACCTGTAAGAAGTGGGAAATAACAGTACAATTGTATGCATATTCGCGCACGGAAGAAGCTGTAGTCCGATCTGCATATTTTAAAACGATGACTACGCATGTAAATATACTTTTTATGAAAATGTTTTAAATACAAAAATTAAAGTTTAATTGATTTCCTTTCCAATGGTGCCGGTTTTATTACGATTGGATGATTTTAAGTGTATTAAATAACGGAATATGCAAATTTATGCAAATTTTCGCATTCGTTTGAAATGGCTGCATCTTGCGAATGAGAGAACGTCACTTTTGCCAGTCTGGCACTGTCAGGGTTAAACAAGAGACAATTTTCTGGGCAAAGTACTCTTAATATGTTTAACAATAGCAGATTTAAAATTTAATCATTACTTGTTACCAAGGATTTTAAACAAAATAACTTGCAATCAAAAACGAGTCATATACCATTATATGAAGACGGCCTCCGTAGCAGCGATACTGATAGCAGCCCGAGCCCCAATGTTGCCACTGACGTACTTGTCTGCACGACCTCTCTTCCCACATCTGGTTCGTATGATCAAAACATCTAGAATCATCACCATAGGACTCCAAGGCAAAGTTCTTATCTTGATCTAAAACAAACATGTACATCTCTATAGTGAACTAAACAATAAAGGGTGTTTTAAAAAAGTCTCAGTAACTCTGGATGTGCATATACGTTCAGAAAATAAGATAAAAGTGCTTATAGAGGTGTGTCCTAAAACGCTTAGATTTCTAATCTACCTATCTTGTGATTTTAACAAAAATAAACGGTAAACTGGCACATACTTTCTCACAAACATATTTAAATTATTAAACAGATTCACTGTGACTTCATAATTGTAGATGGGGTAGGAGAGGTGATTTATTAACCCTTTTAACCCCGGGCCAAATAATTGGAAATCCAAAATGTGTACAAACACATCACTACCACAAAAATGTCGAAAAATACCTGAGCCTTAAGAGGCTTTTTACAGAGTTTTGGTAAAAAATTCATAACTTTGTTAATATGTGTGCTATTTTTATGAGTGAGGTCTTAAAATTTTAGGAATAAAATGTATTACACAATAAAAAAGTTTTTATGATTATTTAAAAAAATTTAACCCACACTTCCTAAGTAATAATAATAATAAATAAAATAAAAACTTTTTTGGGAGCCTTTACAAAAAAGAAGATAAATTTATCTGTGCGAAGCTATATCATTTCATTCTAAATATGTTTTTCTGTATATATAAAAAAAATTGTCTTTCTAAATCAAATATCAACCTTTTAATAACCTTTTTTATAATTTTATTATGCTACATGTAAAATGAGATATAGCTCCGTGGTCTGACATGTCAGCGCTATCAACACTAGCAGCGCAGCGACCAGAGAGGTCAGAAATATTTAATTTGTCCTGGTTCTAGTGGTTATTGTTTATTTCAAAGTGATTATTGTGAACGGTACTTCAAAATGACAAAATGTTTTACACCAACTTGGTGCTATCAGCGCTCGTATAACATGGTCCTTTACCTAATGCAAGCAGTTCTAAATATTTTTCACACACTAAAACCAAAACTCACAATAAAATAAACACGAGGAAAGATAACCTTGTTAGACAACACCACAGGAATAAACACGAGTAAGCTACTGCATTGACAGTGACAGTGACAAACAGCTGAGCGTGCACAGAGCTGTCAAACAATTCTTTAGAGTAAGCAATGTTTCTAGTTTGTTAAAATATGTTTTGCAAACATAAAAATATTAAAAATTGTTAATAATTCAATCGAAATAATAAATACTTCGTAATACAATCGCTGCTAGTTGTGAAATATTTATTTATACATGTTTAAAAACACTAAACCTACAGTGACGTTATATCGTCACCTGGGGTTTCTCGTTCTATCTATGGTGGCGATATAACGTCACCTGGGGTTCAAAGGGTTAAAGTAGGAGATTAACTAATAAATATTATTATTATTATCTAGAGAGAAAACTATTCGATCGATTTCGAACAAATTTGCACCAAACACATCAATTAGGGCTGTATAGATGCAAAAAAAAGGTTTTGAAAATTTTTGAAAAACAGCCCCCAAAAATCAGTTATTAGTATTATTATTACCTAAACCAGAATTTTTAGAAAGATGCTGGTTTTTGCATATGGTAGGGTACATTAAAGGCTACAAATAAGCCAAATTTTATCAAAATCGTTAGAGCCATTGTTTTATAAAAAAATAACCGACTTTTTGGGTTTTTTTTGCCAAAAAGGGGGTTTGTTTTTCAAAAAATTTCAAAACCGTATTTCGTGCATCCATACAGGCCTACTTGACATGTCTGGTGCAAATTTGATTGAAATCGATCGAATAGTTTTCGCTCTAGCTTTGTATCAGACAGACGTTTTGAAAAAACTACTTTTTTTGGACTCAGGTGGTCACAAAACGGATAGTTCCACAAAAATCTCAACATCGATATTTTTTGCGATCACTATACTTTCTCTATATTATAGTAGAGTGAGAAAGTAAAATTATATCTTTTTAACGGTAAATAATATGGAGTTGAAAATATACATGCTACTTAGATTTATAAAGACCTAATTTGGAAAAAAACAATCAACAGATTTCTTTTACTCATTAAGAAATATGGGGGTTGGCATGCGAAGCACGCAATGCATTGAAAATACTTCCAATACAGGGGTTGGCGTGCGAAGCACGCAATGCATTCTGTATTGAAAATACTCCCAATACAGGGGTTGGTGTGCGAAGCACTCAATGCATTGTGTATTGAAAATACTCCCAAAACGGAGGTTTTCGTGCAATGCACTGTGTGTCGGCCGCTTCTCATACTGTTCAGTGTCAAGCTCACATGTACGTCCTTAGCAGTAAACGTGTTAAGCCCCATACCCCGGTCTAGCCCCCCCTAGAAAATATCATATGGGCATACTTGTAAAATTTGAGATATTAAAATAACATTGTATTTCCCGTAAATTTGATTAAACACTTACGAGGATTGTTTTCTGTATATTGACAATGACTGCCTCTCACTACGACATTTTTAGACCTCCACGTGAACTCTTGAATGTAAGGACAATAGTCTGCCAAACTGACTGAGCCCCCGTAGTAACCTTCTTGGCCTTTATTTACATGCGGAATCTCATCAAAGTTCTAAAACAATACAAGACAAATCAAGAAAATGAAACACAATCAACATTGTATAAAACAAATTTATTCAGCCGTGCACAAAATATAATGTGGTCATAGCCATATTGCAATACTAAAAGACATATTTATTATATTACTAAATTTATAGCAAACAAATTAAATATAACAATAAAACTATTAAAAGCTAATAATAAATAAATAGATAAAATAGGAAAAATGAATTAAAATATAATCTATAAATTTCTTATTTCTACTAATTCATCCATTCCTTGCAGATATCCAATTCATTATTTTGCTGACATTTCAATTATTGATTTAGAATTACTAACTGGAAGAAACAGTGAACTAAAATATTTGTATTACAACCTGTTTACAAGGAGTTATGCCTTTCAAATATTCTACTACTGAATAAAAACTTTATTAGTGTAAAAATGTCTTTAACTTAGTTTAATGTCATTTTTTTATTAGAAAATTTTAATACTAAACAGTCTAACCCCTCCTGCGTTTCAGTAAATAAAAAAAAAAGTATTTGGAAACTATTTTGGTTCTAATATTATGTAAAAGTGATTATTTTAACTTCATAAACAAAATTATAAATATTATTTTACTTCATATTATAAACTATTGATCCTATAATACAATCAAATGGGGGACATTGTTGTTTTCTTAGAATTTATAAATCCGTTTTTACAAATTTAAAAAAAAACTTATTTTTTATTGTGCCTTCAGATTTACATTACCGTATATCTGAAGACATTTTTATTCTCAAGTGTTTTTTTTTCCGATAAACTCATAATCTAGAATTTTAAGGTCCTTGAACTTTGAAAATTTAAAGTTCGTTGAATTTTGGGAGGTTATTTTAGTACTTCCCATCGTGGCGTTAAGATACAAAAATTAACTGGCCAAAATCTAGGAAGTGTAACGACTGTACTATATTTGTGTCAGAAATGTTATTCAACAAGATATTACTTAAGATGCGCATAACCTACCTGATAGAATTTCGGAAGAGTTGTGGTATGCTCGACTAGATTACAAAGCGCCACAGAGCTGCGGTCGTCAGTGCATTCCGTTTCAAGAGGATCTCTTTTGACTTTGTCACAGAACGGATGGATACTCTTTCCTCTAATAAACAAATACAAGTATATTTAATTGCTAAATATATTTAAGCTGCAAGAACCTTTACTTGCTGAAAATATAGCAATATTTACCAACAGGTCTAAACATTGTATTTAATACTTACTGTGCTCTCTTCGTGTCCATCCATTGCTTACAGCTCGTCTTGACAAAGTCACATCCTAAGTTGCGACCCCAAGACAGATACTGAGCCATAGAATAGTTGGCCGTGTACCAACCTGTGTCTTCCATCAGAGCTAGAGTTAACCTCGAGTAAACGGGGTTCTGAGTGTGGGTTCCAGTCATGGCTTCATTCTGAAATAAAACTAAATTCTATAATGGAATTACAATGTAAATATACATGTTACCCATGAAAAATGAAGAAATTTAACATATTAACCTCCGATCGGTATTGGGGTTAGGTGAAAGAGAGGACTAAATAGTCTAACCTCGCCCCAACCAAATAAAATTGATTAGACCAACTAAATTTATTTTGAGACATGTACTGTCGCTGAAGGAAGTAACTTCCAGGTATATACAAAAATTTAAACAATTACATTTATATTTTGACATACAGTATAACCCCTCTTAACCGGTCTGGTTGGGACCGAGACCTCGGCCGGTTGATCCGAGGTTCCCGTAAAAAATAGATTTTTGTTCAAAAATAACCTACAATACACATTTCATAAATAACCAAGCAAATAAGAGGTTATTGCAACGCATTTTATTGCATGTACATAAGCAAACAAACACCAACCAATTAAACATTTTAACTTACATAAACTTTGAAAACTTAATTTACATATACTAATTTATATATACAAGAACTTTTGTTCTCACGAAATTCAGTAAAGGTTCCAACAAAGCAACAGACGAAGAAAGAGAAGCAAAGGATTGATAATTTGTTAATTAAGGACGCTTTGTTAATTGATTCTAAGAAAAAATACAGTTGCCGCAGTAGCATGATTTGATTCCCCTCTTGCTTCCGCGGCAACTGTATTTTTTTCTTTGAATCAATTGACAAAGCGGCATCCTTTGTTTCTTTTTTACGCCCCTCCTCCCCTGTTCCCTTGCCACAACAATCCCCTGTTCCCTTGCCACAACAATCCCCTGTTCCCCTGCCGCACACCTAACGTTGCGTCACCCCGATTTATTTTCTAGGAAATGTCCTTCAAACAATCAATGTTTGAGACTTCGGCCAGTTAATATATTTGACTCCGTTGTTCCTTGGGATAGGCCGGTTAATCCGATGACCGGTTGATCCAAGGCCGGTTAAGAGGGGCTCTACTGTATTTATTGGATACAAAATTGTGTGTTTACATTTTTGTACACTTTTATGTTGAAAACAGATATTTTAAACCAACTGTTTTTAAGAAAAAACAACTGTAATAAACACGATTTCATGAATAAGAAAAAAAAAAACTAAACAAGGATTTTGACAAAAAATAAAATAAAACTTGATGCAATAATAATAACTAACTAAATATTTAATTTAAAAATTTATAATGCAAACAACTCATAGTTCTTAATAAAAGTCATTACATTAAACAAAGAAACAGAGCTTACTCTATATTCAATAAAGGACAGCTAGTGGAATTAGGAAGTATTGCTTAAGCCAGTAGAACCATGAGAAATTGCGCCTCTGTTTAGAATTACAATGTGGTAGGAGATCCTCCATGTTTGCTTCTTCAAAAAAAAAGGCCAGGCGCACTCGAAGCCCGAAAGAGAGCAGACGCTTGTCTCAAGACTCGGTGCCTTTTTCCAATGGTTTTTTTTTGCAAATAACGAGTATCTACACAAAAGTGTTTGGTAATTCTACATCGTTTATAATGTATCTGAGTGGGAAAAAATATAAACAGTTCGTCAAATTATAATTAACAGTTTAATAATAATCTTTTTGTGAAAGTGCTAGCACAGCGACATTTAGTGAACATGTTATAAATATAAACTGGAGAAAGAAAGGAATGTACAAAAACTTTTAAATATAGTGTTAAAACTGTGAAGAGCCAAATTAGAATGTTTTATCTTTATATATATAATTCTTCTGTGCGTGTGTAAGTCATTGAACTCCTCCTAAACAGCTTTACCAGTTTTGATGAAATTTTTTCTGGGTGTTTGTGTGGGTTCCTAGATAGTTTAGATTCAAAATTGGATTTGGTTGTTGGCGCTGCAATCTGGTTCTAGGAATTACTTAATTTTTTATTTTTGAACCTTTCTACATAATAATCACTAATATTTTAAAGCAGACGCACATGTGCGTCCATAGCATATAGGCTTAAAATTGGAGTGCGAAGCACACAATGCATTGTGTATTGAAAATACTCCCAATACGGGGGTTGGCGTGCAATGCACTGTGCGTCGGCCGCTTCTCATAGTGTTCAGTGTCAAGCTCACATGTGCGTCCTTAGCAGTGAACGTGTTAAGCTCCATACCCCGTTCTAGCCCCCCCTTGGATAATATCATATGGGCGCCCATTGGCAGAATTACTTTATATTTTCTGTTGAATGAAATTACCTCGAAAACTCTTTTCTCCCAGTGTGTTAACGCTGTCCCCTCTTCACCTTGATCTTCCAGCTCAGCGCCCTCTAGCGAAGAACAGTTGAAATGCCTTTGTACTTCTTCCACAACACGAGGCGTCACCATCACCTGTACTATTCTATCGACTGTCTCTCCGTGAACTGTCCAATTCCTCCGCACTACTGTTTTAATTACTTTATCACTCCATTGCCGAGCTTGTAACCTAAAATTTAAAAAAATATTGCAGTGATTAAAATTTAAAGTTTCCAAAACTTTAAAGAATTTATAAAAAGTATTATTAAAATTTTATGCGAAAGAGATATATTATTAACTAGCTGACATGTACGGCGTTGCCCGTGGTGGTAAGATTTCAGTCTTTTTAACGTAATTGTAATCTTTTGAAGTGTTCAGTTAGTGAGTGGTATTTGGCTTTTATATATATAGATCTTAAATAATAAAAGCACTATTGTCATAATAATAAAAGATCTGAAATTATGATTTTAGTCCCCCCAAACCCCTCCTAAAATTTCGAAATTTTTCATACCCTTTCTTAGAGAGCGCCTAAGGCCCTAGAGGAAGCTACATACCAAATTTCATTCCAATCCGTTCGGGCGTAATTTGAGGATGATCAAAAACGCATTGAAAACGCAAGGAAAAATGCAAAAACGCCTATTTCTGGCGTAATTTTGGGAGAATCTCAAACATTTTTTAACAGACTACTTTTAGGCCTTAAACGAACTTAAGTACCAAATTTCAACATTTTCTGCAAATTAGTTCTCGAAAAAGCTGAGAAAACGCAAAAAATCGCTAGAAAAACGCGAATATTGGGCGTATCTTTGGGATGTTTTCAAAATCCGTTCTTAGTGCGCGTCTAAAGGTCCAACTGAACATGCATGCCAAATTTGAACTCATTTGGTTCAGTAGATTTTTAGTTCTGCTGATGAATGAATGAGTGCCATTTCGCTTTTATATAGATAGATATAGAAGATTATTCAATTACTATGGTCATCTCATTATGCTGCATGGCTACCAAATACTGTATTCATAAATCATATATTACAATGTTCAATCTTGTTCGCAGCGAACCTTATTTTTTTAAACTATTATTTTAACTTCCTCTCTGTACATTAAACTTTGACAAGCTACTCTGGCTCAAATTTAAGAACTGCCGATTTAGCGTTAGACCTAAATGTATTTTGTCACCTCTAAATGTTCTTCAGGAACTTGTACTTCTCCGCACATTGTCTTTTCTTCGCAGGCGTTCTTGCAGTATGAATGGGGATCTCCTTTTCTGTAGAATACTTGATTATTTTCACATTTTCTGAAACAGCACAAATGTTTTGGTGTTATTCTGAATGTTGCAACTATTAAAAATTGTACTTGAAATGTTTCAACTATGTTTCAGTTACACATACATGGTTTTACAAGATGATACTGGACAAAAGTTGGACTTTAATGATTAACATTTTTGAATAAGGAAAGTGGCCAAGCTATCCACGACTGTATGTATAGAGGAAGGCAGGACACAATTTCAATTCATCGAGGCAAAACCATCGAAGAGTCAACCTGCAGCATGACCAATGACCATGTAAGAGGACATAGTAAAGCAGGTGGCAGCGGGACGAGAAAAGGCAGTTAATCAGCATTTTAGCCACAAAATAGGGGAAGTAAACAAAACGGATTCAAGCAATACTAATGCCGCATAAGTGACTCAAAAAGTACGAAAGAAGAATGATTTAGTACAATATTTAATTCTTTATAATGTATGTTATAGGAGACCGAGCTAAAGCTCGATTATAAGCAGGGCTATGATTTCAATAATAAATATTGGATTATTGAGTTTTGAGGTTAGGCCTATAACATTAAACAACTAAATAAAGGGTATATACAACATTAGGCTTACCTGTAATAAAAATACAGTTTAAAGGATTAACCACAATCTCAACGCTATGCCACAGAAATAAGTCAGGCCTAAATTAAAGTATTATTTCAATATCGATTTATTCCTAGGGCCTAGTTCGCTCACGTCAATAACTACTATTATTGCAAATTTCCGTGAACATCGTTTAGGTTAGGCCTATAACATTAAACAACTAAATAAAGGGTATGTTTATTATGTATTCGTTGCCATGGTAACTATAAATAGATACAACATTAGGCTTACCTCTAGTAAAATATACAGTTTAAAAGAAAGCAGATGATTATTGTAATGGCATTGAAAACATTTGCATCAGCTGTGCTTTGTATTGTTTAAAATGGACAAATTTCACTTTTTAATTTAAGGGTCGGCTCTAGTAAAACAGAAAGCAACCTGCGACTCCAGCGTAGCGACGCGGGCGGCGGTAGGTTACGCGGACATTGCTCATCCTAAATCCATTTAAAACCCGAAATTGTTCAAATAGCGTTTTCAAAAAAATACCAAACTCTTGGGGACAAAATTCTTCATCTGAATGGCTTGATAATTTTTCGCTATAATTAATAGTTACATCGTAAAAAAATATTTAAAGTCACCCTATAGCGGCGGTAGGTTACACGGACATTGCTCAGCCTAAATCCATTTAAAACCCGCAATTGTTCAAATAGCGTTTTAAAAAAAATACCAAACTCTTGGGGACGAAATTCTTCATGCAAATGGCTTGGTACTTTTTCGCTATAACTAATAGTGACAACATAAAAAATTATTAAAAATTAATTTTTTAAATTGTTAATAAATATTAAACAAAACGTTTTTCTTAATTTTGGAAAAGCCATTTGCATGCGTATTGGCCATAGCTTTAAAATGACATATCGTTCATAATTATCCGATCAAAAATAAAGGAAAAATATGGATTTTAATTTAACATTGGTCTTATGGAGTGTCAGCCAACATGGCCGACAGCTAGAGCCGACCCTTAATAAAAAGACGTAGAAAACGAATTTTCCCAGACTGGTGACCATTTCCAATCGATTTCTCGTGACCAAAAGCCTAATATAAAATCAAAAAATCAAAAATCCTTAGACGGAGATTCCAGATCCATTTAGCAGACAAACAATTATCTCTCGCTTTAGAAGATAAGATAATGTGTGATATAATACATAATGTATGATATAACACATAATATATGAAAACATAATTGCTAGTATAAAAAAATAACAATGTACATGGTGGCTAAAAAAGCAACAAACACTCCTTATGTAAAAAATATTTAAAACTTTTGAATTTTGTGTGCGCTTATCTTTTTAGGTGAGAAGAGCAACCTAAAACAGTTTTTCAATTTTAGGAAGATGAAGAGTGTTGCTAAAACAATTCAAACGGCAAATATAGGAATGTGATACCTCACTCTGTGAGTCAGAAAAATTACATAAGTAAAATTAACTTCTCAACAACGCAAAACAAAATGCTGCTCAAAAGAATTTGTCATTTATAAAGTATGTTTCATAAGGCATGACAATAGCTTTTTCTAAATGTTGTCGCCTTTAAAAAACCTGCTTTCTTGTAACTTTTTCTACATGAAACTCGGGCAGGTTTTATCTGTTCTACTCCATGGCGCTCGGGGGTTGCTCTACGGGGGTGCCCGGGGGGTGATTGCGTGGAAAATTGCAGCGTCCATGAAAATCAGCAGAAAATCGTAACTCGGGGGTTTTCGGGGATGCCGAATTCAATTCTGGCATTAGAATTACCCGGGGGGCGCTCGGGGGTGGCTCTGCGGGGAAAGGTAATAAAGAAAGTGAAAAATCACAAATTATGAAAATAATACTTTATTTAAAAAATAAATAAATCTTTTTATTAATATTGAATTATTCATCATAAAGTTCTATTTTCAACTTAAATACTAAACATCTTCTTCAAACTCTTCTTCTTCTTCTTCCCCTTCTTCATCTTCTTTTTCGTCACTATCTTCGGCCTGGTTGGAAGTGCCTTTTTGGTTTGAGCAATTGCCATCACAATGCTTTTATGCAAGTGAGCACTCCAACCCACTTCGTCGGCACCCGCACCTTGAAAAACGAATCCTCGAAAACCTAATCTATCAACGATTAAATTAACTGAGTGACAAAAGTACTATCGAGACTCTGAAATATCACTAAACGACGACTTACAAGAGTGCGGGACACAACTCAAACACCAAAAAAAAAGGTCCAAAATCCAAAAAACTTGATTACTTTAGCACTGTATTTACGTATAACGAAAAAGCAACGTGGTCCTAAACGCCGGTCCCGACGGTAACGATACTCTACTCTCTTGATAGCTTGGGCGCCTTTTTCAAAACCAGTTTCGAGGCAGAAAAGATTTCCAAAGCAATTGTTTTTATAATTTATACCCCCGGGTAATTCTAATGCCAGAATTGAATTCGGCATCCCCGAAAACCCCCGAGTAACGATTTTTGAGCGATTTTTCCGAGTTTCCAGCCGTTCTTATAATATTGCAAGTAATTATGCAATTGCAAAATGCATTTATTGCACCAGAATGCATTTTTAGAAAAATGGCATAACCACACCATATAGACTTTTTTCCTGGGAGCTTTCTGAACACAATGCAGAAAACCCCGTCTCAATATCTGCTGGCTCTAAAAATTTCTTTATTTCGGTCGATTTTGATCTAAACGCCTTGGACTAAACTTTTCTTATTTACAGACACTAAATTCAAAGCTGTTCTTCCATGTGACGGGCCAGGTATATCAAAGTCATCCGTTCTTAGCATAAAAATATAAAAAATGCATTATGAAACAAGGAGATGCAATGTACTAATCTAGCTTCACAAATAAAATGTTGATTTAGGGAAGTCAAAATTTGATACAAAATTTTAACAGGTTGAAATTTAATTTTCTTTATGGAATTTTCTGGTTTCACAGACTTTTTAAACGAGGTATTACACACCTGTACTTGTTATTTCTTTTAACAATAGCCTAAATTAAAAACCTAACATAGCCATTTCAGGATGGGCGCTCACTGAAAGAAATTCCTGCAAATAAAATTCAAATATCTGAAATATTTGTTTTATAGAATGGTAGTTTTTCAGCCACTCTGTATTTTTGGTTGTTAAAACTATCTTTATACAAATAATTTCAGTACATTTTCTTTAAACAAAATTAAAGCATATTGTGTACACCGACAATAATAATTTATGGTTTCTATGTCACACTGCTAAAACTAAGTACAATAACAAAACCACTTTGATGCAGTGCTAGTTCTAAATTTCATGTTTTACTGTCTCATTTAAATTATTTATAGCGCAACTGGACTGGAAAGCAAAATTCATTAATAATACAAAGTACACAGTAGTGTAAAATGAAATATAATTTATGGAACACAATAGAGAATAAATCATTAAAATCGATGCAGCTGATTACAAGAAATCGGAAAACATTTATAGGCCAGTCGGTAGGGGTAAATTTAGACCAAAAGTTCCAGTAATTTACAATACGGCTGATTTTTTTTATAAGTACCTTAAAGTATATAGATTAACGTAAAAAAAGTTTACCAGTCTATCGATTTCCCAAAGTCGAAAAAAAATCGATTATCACGTTTTTTTTTCGATTATCCTTAATATTTCGAGCTGGGATGAAGACAGAGAAAAGTAAAAAAATACCACCGTGTAGGGGAGGTATTTTTCAACAAAAATTGTCATATGTATTTATTTCGTCCGAGCAATGGTTTGACTGGAAAAAATATGATAATGCAGGTATGTATTTTGCAGCAGCGGAAATCACTAAAAGGGGACATCTTATTCATATGAAGCGTTGGCTCATTCTAAATTGGCCGAATTTTAATATATCGAATTTAAACTTGACGTAGGAGTTAAAATATATATATTAAACATTTATGCTGAGTCTCAGCTTGTTATCTTGAAAATTACCCGATCTAGGAGTCGATTTCGATTATCGATTTTAGGAGTACCGGATCCACGAACTAATTTCAATCTATTCCAGTTTCGTCAATTTTTGGAATATCAACATCAAATTTGTTTTACAAGTTGAGTACACCAGTATAAATATTCTTAGTAAGTATGAACGATTTTTTTCATGTTATTTTTAAAAACGAGGCGCTTGAAAATAGTCTTCTGTTTTACCTATCTCGTTTTAACTATTACACCTTTGGATTCAACGACTCCATTTTCGACATTTTTGAACATATCGATTTAAAAATTGGTACAGAAGTTAAAAATACAATTGTTTTTTGCTATAGTTATTTAAAAAATTATATTTAAAAAATTGACTAATCTGCAGCCGATTAACTCGAGCGTTTTGATGAAAAATCTAAAAAGGTCTAAAATTATACTTTTTTAAGTTACTTGTGCTTTGAAAAGTAAATAATAAAAAAGGTTTATACTCCTTGATCTTGTTTGAATCTATATATTTAACTTGTAAAAAAACTTTCTGGTTGATATTTTGAAAATTTTCTAAACTGGAGCTGTTTAAAATGAATTGGTGGGTCCGGTACTCCTAAAATCGAGAAACCCATTTATAAGTCAAGTGGCTCAGCATAAATGTTTAAAATATATATTTTAACTCCTATGTTTAGTTTCAATTCGATATATTAAAATTCGGCCAATTTAGAATGAGCCAACGCTTCATATATGAATAAGATGTCCCCTTTTAGTGATTTCCCCTGCTGCAAAATACATACCTGCATTATCAATTCTTTTCCAGACAAACCATTGCTCGGACGAAATAAATACACATGACATTTTTTGTTGAAAAATACTTCCCCTACACGGTGGTATTTTTTATTTTCCTCTATCTTCACCCCAGCTCGAAATATTAAGGATAATCGAAAAAAAATGATAATCGATTTATTTTCGACGTTGGGAAATCGATAGACTGGTAAAAATTTTTTTTATGTTAATCTACATACTTTAAGGTACTTATAAAAAAAAATCAGCCGTATTGCAAATTACTGGTAGTTGTAACCTATACCGACTGGGCTATTATAACTTTTCATGTTTTTAAATGGGTTGAACAAAAATATTATGTATTGAATAAAAAAAGATAGTTCTGCGGAGAAAATGTAGTTTATGATACTCTTTGAGTGAGTGACAATGCAAAAAGATTGCAATTAAGGAAAGTTTTCCTTCGCTTCTGCCATACAAGATGAATAAACTTGCAATTAGTCATGTTTCAACTTGCAATTAGAAACCAAGAAGTAGCTAAACAAATTGTATGCAGCGAACACACCTGGGTAGTAAGACACTTATATTTACTTAATTATTGCCTCCTATTTAACTTGGCAATTAAAATGGCTAAACATCTACTAAAATCTAAGTTGATAAAAGTTATGTAGTTACAGACAGCGCCAACTAGGATGGAGCGCGAAGAGGGGGTGTGCAATGTGCAAGTCTCCTACGCCGGCTCCCACCTGGCGGAGTACAGTCAGAGCCGCCTGCCCTACCTAATTCATGTCAGCTATGTATGTAGTCGTGTTGATTGTATATCAACACTTTTTGGTGGTGACTGTACAGTCGAGTAGGAGAGGGTAAGACGTTACAGCGCATGCTCAAGTGACGCTTCACGCTACTTGGCACTATCTGTAATCCCGGCTTAAGAGGGTTCTGTACCTGAATGAAATATCTTGTTTTATGACGCAATAGTGCTGCTTTTAACTTCCCCACTAGGAGTAGTTCGTAGATAAGTCGCTAGGGGTGAAGCACATGCCATTACCCAAGGCCACATACCCCTCCCACCGCTGAATTTTGTCAACAGTTTTATTACAAGTTACAAGCTTTTCATTTCCTTTCTTTTGTGCAAACACGCATAGCTGCCTGGCCGGTGCGGTGTTCCCAATTAGTTGAGCTGTTGCATTAGGTTTAGGCTCTGAACTTAGACTTATAAAAGTTAATAACTCACGAGAATATTGTTTTAAATGATAAGGATAAAATATATGCAGTTAGACAATCACACAAAAGCCTATATTTTTATTGGTAATTACCGTTGTTATGAGTGAAAATACGATGTAAAGTATAAAAACGTATTTTTTATGTAGTGTAGAAAAAAATCTAGATAAAATTAAATTATGTCTACAATTTTAAGTTTGTACCCAATAAGAATAACATCTTCTATATATTATTTGTTTAGCAAAACTTTAATACATTACATTAATTTATTGTCGGCATTATTTACTAAATATACAAAATATACATACAAGTTTATAACCAAATCAATTTATTAGCGTATTTCCATAGGAAAAATGAGCATTGCAGTGGCCCTTATGGTCGGGAGTAGCAAATGAGCACCGATCATGGTCCCCAGAACACGTTTTGGAGTGTCATTAAAAATCATATATATGTAAATATATACTATATGTATATATGTGTTCGCACTATAGTGGCCGCATTTTAAGTCCGATTTGGTCCAAATTTGGTACACATGTCTATGTCGCTCGGACGAGTTCGTTAGCCAAAAAAATCCAAAAGCCGGAAGTACGTTTTTTGACTGGAAGTAACTATTTGTTAAGATTTTTACTACGTTTTTTTTTCTCGTGGAAATTGGTTCCTATTTTTATTTTTTGGTTATCAGGAACACACAAAAAAAGTTATGAAAATCGGTTCATAATTGTGGAAAAAAGTGTAGCCTACAATAAGTCTAAAAAACCACAATTTCGGAAAACAAGAAAAGAAGCCAAAGACCATGTAAAATACTGTTGTTAACCTTACTGGATTATTTAAAAAAAGCCCAGCTCCATAGGAGGGTTCTTCTTCTTTTTCCACATCTTCCAGTTCTCTTTTGGCCGTTTCCCCACAGCACATTATATAAAAAGTAAAACAGGAAACACTAACAACACTGAGCCTTGGGAATGCTAAACCTATTGTATAAACAAAATTCCAGCTTTTCAGTAATTACTTCCAACAAAGGCCTATATGTTCTCTTTATTGACTGGGCTAAAAGAAATCATATTGTGTGTTTATCAGTGCAACAAAAAATACCGAAAAAAATACACGTTTAAGTCAATTTTACCATCGTAATACCCATAATTATTAGACCAGCTATAAAAGTCAAAACAATTAATAGGCCTTTGCTGCAGATTGACCACTGATCCGACCCGTGAGGACTTGTACGCCATGCACCGTCTCCCTTTGTCAGGCCGATTATGTCAACTGGCTGCACTTAACATTTACAAAACTTATATAATTTTAAAGATTGCAAATTACCCTACAATTTTTATTTGAAATTTTTTTTATAACTTGTCTCATATCAATAAAAAATAGGTAAACATGTATTTATTGTAATAGAAAAGTTAAAATTTTAACATTAAATTTAAAAATACACGGAAAATAATTATGTATAGCTTAAACGCTATGAACATTTTTGATAGAGAATATTTTAAGGTTTACAATAACGAAATAAATATTACTCTGTCGCTGTTTATCTCTTAGATATTGACAAAATAAACTAATTAAAGAAGTCTTTCAAAAGTGAATTTTAAAGGAGTAGGGGGATAGCAAGAGGGGGAGGGGTGGGGAATTTTCAGAAAATATTCCTTAAATAATCAACTAACATCCAGGAAAAATCAGCTTTTCACTAATTAGTTCCGACAGAAAACATTTATTGAGTGGGCTAATAGTCGCCCGCCCGTCAGTCGGCCGCCCGTAATCGCAGCCAAAAATTGCTGATTCCCCCTCTACTGCGCCAGCACGCACGAAAATATACAAACCTTTACATCATTAAATTAAATAATCTACTACGATTAAATAATCGTTGGTTTTTTCTGTAGGTCTAATGTGACATCCAATAAGTCTATTTGCAAAAATACATGGTGTTAGGGTAAAAAAATTGTTTTTCCGCGCATTTACATTTATTTATAAAAAAAACTATTAGGTTTACCGTAAAAATAAAGAGGACCATTATTGTAGCCTATGTTATAACGAACACAACAAAAAAAACATTCAAATTGATCCGATTATTAGTCTAGTACCGTAGATTTAGGGGTTTCCGCAGTTATTGACATTTTCATTCTTTGAGGGGGGTAGGGGAAAGGCTCCAGGGGGATTTTTGGGGACTTTTGTAAATATTATCCTCTGGTAGTGGTTTATCGATGGGGAAAAATTCAGCTTTATCCAAATTTTTTCCGAGTTTCATGTTTTTGGGTCTCCCTTGACTGGGCTATTATACTATTATAATGAACACCAGATTCATTCATTTTACATCACAGTAAATTTTTTGTTGTTTACAAAATTTGTGTTAAAATAAATAAAAGTTTCTCTCTTTTTTAAAGGGATGTGTTATTTTATTAGTTCCGTAGTTTTTTGTTCGTTGTTTTTGTTCTATGTAGCCTAGTTTAGATTTCCTAAAATAGGCAATTTTATCACTAGAAATATCAGTGTAGCCGGTCCTAGAACTGCTAGGCCTACGAGTTTTGTAACAGATAGCGATCATGAGAAAAATACCAATACAAATCGAACGGAAAATAAATCCAAATCAGCAATCAGTATTTTTAGGGATAGAAAAAATATTTCAATTAGCCTAATTTCACGTTTTTAGTAGCCTAATAACATACTAAGTAGGCCTAGCCATACAGTAGTGATATAATATTTATGAATTCTGATATAAGTGCTAAATTAAGAGGAAAAAATTGATTTACTAAATATAACATAATCACTTGCTTCGAGTTTTCGTTTACTACCCGACCAGACTCGGGTGAAATATTTCACTACACGACCAAACTCGGGTAAAATATTTCACTACCCGACCCGAGTAAAAAATTTCACTACTTAACCCGAACCAAAAAATCACTACCCGCGGACCTCTAAGTTTCAACAAATTCTATAAAAGTATTTTTACAAAACCAAATAAAACAATATAAACATACTAGCTGACCCGTACGGCGTTGCCCGTGGTGGTTGGTATTTTCAGT